>VDFB02179234.1:65592287-65693828 GCA_007258455.2 Sequoia sempervirens
GTGGATGGTGTTATGGTTCTAGCTGGGAAAAGCTTACAGGTATGTTCAAAAGATTGTACAAATGTTCATATGTGAAGATCAATAAAAATTATGAAAGACATGAATGTTCAAAATGGATGAAAAATGTTTTGAGTGAAAAGAAAATGTTGTCTAACAAGACATTTACAAATTGTAAAGATGTTGGAAGTTCCACCTTGATGTTTTGAAGACTTGAAAACAAAGGGATCACAATTTTCTGAAAAAGGAAAGTTAGAAAAATTACCGAAGGGTGCCACCATGAAGACAGGAAAAATCACAATCAAAAGTTTGATACAGCCGCAACTGTTAAATTTTTTCATCATAGGAAGAAATTCAGATGAGAAGAACGAAAGGGCAGAGATGAAGCAATAAGAGGAATAAAAATGAAATTATTTTTGGCATAATAGAAGCTACTACAACAACAAAGAAAAGAATTTGGAAAGAAAGATAAATGATGGAAGAACAGAGAGAAACGAGTGAGTAAAAAGTCAAATTGACAGGGTAGAAGAATGCTAGAAACAGAGTCAAAATTGCAGCAGCAATTAAAGAAGAAATCATTGAGGTGCAGCAGCAGCTATAAAATGAAAGATCATAAAAAGTTTGAGGAGTTTGTATGCATAGCTGTCTAATTTGAAAGAGAATAAATTTTTTTTTTCTTAGTCACAAGTTTGCACAAGAAAACAAAGCAAGAAGAGTTCATAGAGGAGATGAAAAGATTTGAGGAGGATACCAGCTGTCTGAAGTTATGGAAATTATCAGAAAGTGTGTGCATTAGTTTCCCATATGTTAGTTTGTGGTAATCTGAAACCACTCATATGTTAGTTTCAATATATTAGTTTCAGTATATTAGTTTGTGGTAATCTGAAACCACCTTTATGCAACATTTGTGGTTAGCTAAAACCACTTGTATGCAAAATCAACAAGAGAAACTAAGAAATCAGAATTCGTAGTTGAGATTAAAGGGGAGTGTTGGAAGTAATCTCAACTACTCTCTGCCTAACTTATCATGTTTCAAATCCTCCTACTGTCATGTTTCAAATACTCCATATGCATATTATATCTGCAACATTTAAGATATCATTGAAAGCAAATCTCCGCAAGATTTGAATGTATTTATTTTATCAACTCTTCCAGTCTGTCCACCGTACCATTAACTTGCTTTACACGGATTGTGGGCAACATAAAATATAATTTTATATTGTTGTTCTATCTTAACTTGCTTTACGAGTCACATGTAACAGGTTATGTTAGTGTTGAATGATCAGAAAATCATGGGGTAGAAACGCTGAATGCTGAAGCAATCGAATCAAATGTAATGTTTGATGAAATTGATAAATAGAGTTGCAGTGCTGTAGCACATGGTGCAGATTTCTGTGTTAATTTTTTGTCTCTGTTTATGAGTGTTTTTTCTCCTGCTCCCCTGTTTTTAACATCTCTGAGAGGAATGTGGAGAGACGCACCATAAGGCAGCAGCATGAAAGTCACAAAAACAAGTAAGGGAATCAAAATTCTAAACAATCTCTCAGCAGCATGAAAGTCACAAAAACTAAAAGACGATTTTAGATGCGATAAATTCCTTTCTTTTTCCTCCATTCCTTCTTTCCATGGATTGGCAAGATGATGTCAAGATTGAAGATTTCCATCTGTCATATTAGGTTTCCCAATATCATCAATTGAATTTCTCTCCGTCCAGACATTTGCATCCCTGTATACCAAATCAAAAAGCTGATCTAGAATATCATCATCAGCTGGCTCTAATGCCCAATTAAAAAGCTGCAATAGCCAGAGATTGTCAGAGCTGTATTGAGAGACTAAAACTTGTTATAGAAATTTCTTTGTAGATTTTTCGAATGACTTCTAAAACAAAAGATATTTTCAGAAAATTATAATTTCACTATACCTGCCTCGCTGATGCCCTATTCTCTGGATTGCATCAAAATGCCAACTACTTAATATAGTATAAAAATACCATGCGATGGCCTGTTAATGATCAGATAATAGATTAGGATGGAAAATAGTTTATCGTGTCATATCATTTTCATTATGTGGGTGATCAGATAATATATTAAGAAAGAGAGTAGTTTATCGTATTAATATGTCATCTGTTGCAATGGGGTATCTAAGGCTTAATCATATTATAATTTTTACTGCTTGTTCTGGTAAAAATTTCACTGGCATCTTTGGTATAAATGGTTTGATGTCTCTTTATTCAAGGACCTTGATGACAGTCCCATAATCAAGATGGCAACAGATTAAAAGTTGAGGATAGTTTGTATCGTGATATTCTTACGTTTATTAAGTTGAATTTAAAACATGTTGTAGTGTTGCCAGAGATCTGCATGAATGTACTCGTTAGTGCCTTGATGACCATTGGGTGATAAATAGCTCGTGCTACCGTGAATGCTGCCGATCAGTAACTGATCAGCCCATACCAAAAATTTAGAGCAAATGGCCATCACAACCCTCTATCCTCTGACACTTTCTGGTATACATGCTTCCTCTTGTAACCAACAGAACATGTATCCTTTCCTACAAGAGAACAATTTTAGTACCTCCGAAGGATCTCTGGTACATACAAAATGCATAAATGCCTCTTTGATGCAAAGAAACTATTCGATTTTGGCTAACCACTTTGATGGTGAAACGCATTCATAGGATTTTACCAATGTCATTAATGTTTGGTATCGTACAAGCTGGTTGGCATATAAAACAATAAGGTACCGTCCCTTGAATGTTCATGGGGTGTACAAATTTCTTTAATGTATTATTTTCCACAAACTAGTGGACATATACAACAATATAATATTGGTTTGAAAATAAATTTTTCAACAATTAAATTTAATGTGCATAATGAATCCTTGACTATCTTCAAGAAATATGCTGTTCAAAAATTTAGGTTAATTGTTGTTAGTAACTTAGTTGTTTTACTCTTATCATATATTTCAGCTATTATAAGCATCTTAAGTTATTGTATTAAAGTTGTTTCAGTTTTTTAGTACCTCGACATGAGATGAAACAATTTTTCTAGTTTCAACAGCAAAAGAATATTTTTACGTCCTCAGTTTAGTCCGTTTGTCTTTCCTTCTTATCTCATTGGAACCACTTGATGCTCCTCTCCTGTATTATTTTCCTTCATAAGATTATGGGGATTTTATATTAATTTTCTGAATATAGAAGAATAATAATCTACTTGTCTGAAATTTATATTAACATTAATACAAGTAATACTATCTTAAATACTACTGTAGGAATAGTCAATCCTTGCATCAGCTAGCTCCTCTTAGCCTAACAGAAAGAATAGCTTACTTTCATCTTTGCAATAAGTTCCATTAAACTGCATTGTCTTCATCATGATAACATCATGAAATAGGGGATCAAACTAAGTAAAATGGCTGTTTTTTTGTGACCGATGGTTTGCCACTTGGAAAAAACTGGAAGATTATAAATGAGTAATGGCTGTTGAGCAAGATATGCTGTTGCTATTGGTGCCTGATCACACAAGGAGCAGTTGAGAAAGAGATGATCTAACTGTTGCTTCCCGCACCCGATCACCTCAAAATAGAAACTTGATCTGACTTAGAAGATTATGCTTCAACCCTTTGACATCTTTGATATGCATGATGTTTCTTACAGTTGGTTATTAGTTTTGCGTTTCTGTTATACTATTCTGATCTACACTGTCTTGTGGTTTGGTAGTTAAGAGTTGAGCAAGAATGGAAGGTGCATTCATTTGATGTCACTCCTGCAGTGGAGGCAATAGAGCATTTCGATGTTGTCAGGCATTGCAGAGTTCAGTTTCGTGGATTATTCTGTAGTATTTGTTGGAATTAATGCTCCACCGTCAAAGAATAAGTCGATAATGCAATTATGCAAGTAAGAGGAGTTTGAATAGGAGTCTTAAACTAACTGTATGATCTGTCCCTTTGATTTCAGTTAGTTGTCCATCTTATAGTTTGCTATCAACAGAACTCAACATGCTGTCGACTAACTACAGCCACATGTTGAATTAGTGAACTGTTATTTAAGAAAGTAGTTGGATGTATTTCCTCTATAAATATGTATTGGTTATGCTCTTAATATATGTGACATTTTGAGTTCTCTATCAAATTTGAAAGCAGAGAGAAGAAAAATACAGAAAATATGATGCGAATGCTACAGAAAATAATCACACAATTTTTATTCATTGCAATACGTTTACAATGTCTCTCTATTTATAGAGGACTTCAAACCTACGAGTCTCAACTCAAATGAGGAGACAAAAGTAAAATAGGAAAGTACAACATAACAGAACAGGAAACGTGGAGAAGAGAGTAGGAGATGTGGAAACAACTATAACATGTTAATAGGCAACGTGCGAAACAGTTAGAGACGTGGATAACAAGTGGAGGATAGACTAACTAAACTCTAGCAAACAGATTTAACAACTTGACAGCAAATGAAAAAAAAACTCAGTTCAGTTTCAACTGCCTCTATATGTGGAAGTGGCAATGGAGATGTGCTAGAAATTATACTGTTTCAACACTCCCCTTTCAGTATAACCAATCAAACAAAAATCATTAGTTTTGGAATACAAGATTTCATATTCTGTTGTTCCTACCACATATCTTAATATCCTTTTTCCAACTTGTCAATGTATGTCTTTTGGTGACTCCATGAATCTTGAGATTAGACTAACACCATACATGATGTCTGGCCTTGTAGCTGTGAGATACATCAAACTTCCAACTAATCTTTTAAAGAATGTAGAATCAACATTAGATCCTTTGTCTTCTTTGCTAACTTTAGTGCCTGTAGCAATTGGTGTAGATGTTGGATTACAATTCAACATCCTAAACCTTTTCAACACATCCTTTGCATATTTGGATTGACTAATGAAAATTCCTTTATCTAATTGAACAACTTCAATGGCCAAAAATACTTCATTAAACCCAAATCTGTCATCTCAAATTCTTTCTCCATTTCCAATTTAAATATGTCTACAGACAAATTTATAGTGAAGATTAGATCATCAACATATAAGCACACAATCAAAATATGACCTTCTTTATTGATCTTTGTGTACAATGTGGGCTCACTCTTACTTCTCTTGAATCCATTGTTTTGCATGTATGAATCAATCCTACTATACCATGCTCTTGGTGCTTGTTTAAAACCATAGAGAGCCTTCTTCAATTCATAGACCATATCTTCATGTCCATGCACTTTAGAACCTAGTGGTTGTTTCACATATACTTCTTCTTCTAGAAAACCACTTAAAAAATCTGATTCGACATCCATTTGAAAAAGTTTCCAATCATTTTGTGCAGCTATTGTTAAAACCATTCTGATAGTATTGAGTCTAGCAACCGGAAAAAATGTCTCATTATGATCAACTCCATACTATTGTGAAAAACCTTTTGCAAGTAATCTTGCTTTATGCTTTACAATTTTACCTTTAGCATTGAATTTAGTCTTATAGAACAATTTGACTCCAATGCAATCTTTACCTTCAGGTAGATCCACTAATTCCCATGTTCGATTCCTTTCAATAGAGTCCATTTCTTCACCCATTGCCTTGATCCAATTATCTTCTTTCACTCCTTCAAAATATATAGAATCACAAGAGAATAAAGCAAAATTTGAGAACAAATCCAAATTTTCTTCTCCTTGATCATATATATCTTTTAAACTCCTCATTTTCTTACCTTTTAATGAGGAAAGTGTAGGATTTGACTCATTATTTACACTTGAATTAGGAGTAGAATTCTCTACATGAACTGATGATTGACCTTGCACACAATTTCTTGATGGAGTGCTTGGTTCTACTTGATTTGATTGACCATCTTGACTTTCTTATTCTTCTTCACTATGAGGTATTGGTGCTTTTGTTCTTACTATACTATCAACACTTACATCCCATGATTCTTACTCCTTAAATTTGACATTTTTGCTAGTAATCATTTTCTTTGAAATGGGGTTATACAATCTGTAAGCTTTCAATTGCTCACTATAACCAATAAAGATGCATTTCTCACTTTATAATCCAATTTTCTTCTTAATTCAGATGGCACCAAAGAATATGTGACACAACCAAAAACTCTAAGATGAGATACACTATGTTTCTTACCATTCCATTCTTCTTGTGGAATTTTGTCCTTAACACTCTTTGTAGGACTTTTGTTCAAAACGTAAACTACACATGCTACAGCTTTTGCCCAAAATTCATTAGACAAGTTTTTGGCCTTCAACATACTCCTTGCCATTTCCATTATGGTCATGTTCTTCCTCTCTACTACACCATTTTGTTGTGGTGTGTACCTTGTTGTGAACTGTTTCTTAATCCCATGATTTCTACAAAACTCTAGAAACTCATTAGAACTAAATTCACCACCCCTATCAAATTTGTTTATCTTAATGAATAGTCCTATTGTGACCTTTTCACACATCACCCCATTCAAAATGGGGAACCCCTAATTTTTGTCCCATTCGGGTCTTTTGGCTTTTTTTGGTTGGTTTTGGGGTTGTCTCTCTTTGTTCCTTCTATCTTTTAGGAGATGTACCCATCTTTTGGCTTAATTTGAAGCTTTGGCTAAGTCTAGAGTGTGTTTGGACTAGATTAGGGTTTTATTCTTGAGGATTGGTTTTGAGGTTAAATTGAGTGAGAAAATTGAAATATGAGCTTGGCATTGCAATCAGAAGGCTTCAGGTAGGTTCCCATTAAAATTTCACTTAATTCTAACAACTTAGTATTTTTACTAAGAACTCAATTTGGGACTTGTTTTCTCAGGGTTTTCAAAAATCTATCTATTACATCATGTTTAGAGCCCTTTGAGCTACTCACCTACAAAATTTGAGAAAAATCGGGCAACTTGCTATATTTAGTACGTCCCCTATTTGAGGCTTTTTTGGTAGGGCTTTTGAAAACCTGACTGTTACATTAGATTTAGGACCCTTCAAAGTGCTTACCTACAAAATTTGAGCCAATTATGAGAACTTACTATTTTAGCAACTGCCCTAGTTTAGGGCTTTTCCGCTAGGGTTTGGACATTTTGATCACATCATTGAGTTTAAGCTCTTTTAGAGGACTTGTGCGCAAAATTTGAATGAATTTCAAGAACGTGCTATTTTTAGCAGGTCCATCTTTGGCAGGTGTGATGTCACACAAGCATATATAGATGTTTAGTCTCTAGAACATAGCAGTACACAATGAAAATGACATCAAACAGAGCTCTACAAAAGCACATGTAATGAAATTAGGGTTTCCTAATTCTGTGCCTAAAATGAAGGGAAAAACTTGAGAAAAACTAAAAATTGATGTATCCCACAGTGATCAACATTATTTGAGAAATCTACTGTTAAAATTTGAGTGCATTATGCATACTTACTATTTTTAGTAAGCCACTTCTAGAACAAGGCTTAAAATAGTAGGTGCATGCAAAAGGCTGGTGTGAACAGATCACTCATGCCAAGAGGGTCAGGGTGAACGAAGATCAAGTCTTGAGAAGTCAGAAATTCATGAAAATCATAAAGGCTTCAGAAGTTGCTAAAACTAGAAAGTAGAGGCAAGCCAGTCAAAATTGGCTAAGTATTCAAGATTCACCCTTGGGAGGTTTCTTTAACACTCCAAATGCAAATGTTCCTAAGGCTTTCAAATATCAACTTCAAAAATGCATAAGGCAAGGGAAAATGAAGCAAGAGGGGTCATATGTTCCCAAGAGGTGGATGAGATGAGATGAAATAATTTCTAAGGCATTGAAGGCGTGAAATGTGAAGCCACCCCCTTAAATGCACCCAAGGAGTATAAGATGGGGAAAAAAATTCTAAGGGAAAGGAAATAAAATCACATGGGTATAAATGCACCCAAGGGAAGTGTGAGTCAAGATGGAGAAAATTTTCCTAAGGAAAAAACACAAAACAACACTATCTTATGCACCCTAATACAAAGAGGAAAAATGCACCCAAGGAGGTAATTGGTTGGGTAATAAAAATTTTTGAGTCATGAAAATGAAGAACGACCCATCAAAATGTGCCCTACAAAAGAGTTTCAAAAATTCCTAAGGCATATGAAAGCACAAGGGGTCATATGTGCCCTAGGAGGAAGAGGTTGGATAACAAATCATATGTCTAAGGCAAGGATAATGAGAGAACAACCCTTTAAATGTGCCCTTTATGAGATTAAAAGCACAAGGATGAAAATGCACCGATCATGGAGAAGTTGGATAAAAAAAATTCTAAGGCAAAAAACATAACACACCAATCAAGATGTGCCCTAAGAAGAAAAGGTTAAGAAATTTTTGTAGGATGTTGGAGATCAAACTTGAAACACTAGAGGTCCAAATGGACCTTGAAGTGTGAGCTACACCCCTCAAATACACCATGATAAAGTTGGGAAAAACTTTATGAGGTACGAAATATGGAACACAAGAGGTGAAATCTACCCATGTATAGGGGTAAATTCTCAAATTTGGAGATATTAAAAGAATTAAATAATTCCACACAAATTATTTGAGATAAAAAATATTAACGAACAGTTAAAAGGGGAAAATTCAAATTTTGAATGGGAAAGAATCTTCAATGTAGGAAAATTTTATGACGACTGGGACCCATCTAGGTGACAACTCGCCCATCTCCTCTCTAAAGTTAGAAATTTCCGAGTAGTGGAAGGAGAAATTTAATGAACTTGCTAAAATAAAATCCCTCACACAATTATTTAAGCCATGAAATTTTTCTCTTTTTTTTCTCACCATTTGCATGTACAAAATTGTGGCTTTGAGAGTGAGAAGAAAAGTGTGAGGTGAAGCTGTTGAAGTGGGAAAGTTAAATCAACAAGCTTGGGTGAAATTTTTCCAAGTACTAGAAGTTATACTGCTAGAAAAAGTATTGAGGTTTGAAGTTTGAAATTTGTAATGTTAAAGGCTCTTCTTTTTCAAAGTTTACTCCATATTTGGGCCATGCCAAGGTTATTTATTTTATGAGTTTGAATTTTAATGCTTAATCTTTTATTTTTAAGGATGGCTAAAGCGGCAGAGTCAACAAAGTTGCAGGCAAGGCTGCAAATGTTGAATCAAGCAAATCCAATGTATCCAAGTAGACAGTGATAAAGAAGTTGAGTAGGACATTTCTTCTTGTTTCCAAGTTTACATCAAAGTTGTGAGAGATGAGTGATACAAATATTGGTTCATATAATCTTGGAGCACTCATAGGTCGAATGTATAGGCTAGGTGGCCACCCTCCATTAATCATAGAACATTAGATTATGAAAAGTGAACTATATGTAGTTGTTGGTTTTCCACCAACTATTCAGTGTTCAGAGCTAATCATGGAGTGTGCCAACTGCTACAAGATAGAGTGAAGAACCATTGTTTCCCCTTATGGGAAATTTTTTTCCAATCTCATGCCTGAATCCATTAGAGACGCATTTGGAATTCCTACTTCCAATAGGATGGTGTACAAAACAAGGGAGAGTGCTACAAGGATGTATGCCTCTACTTTTGAAAGATGTGCTGGCATGATAAATTTTGTTTGGATGCATAAACCCAGGCCTCCTCACACCAAGCTGCCCAAGCAGATTATCTTAGATGATGTGAACCAGGAGTACTGTGATTTTCTAATGATGCTCAGTTGATTGAATGTAAGCTCTCAATCATACATCTTTGAGCCATAGATGTTTTACTACATTGAGATTGTGATGGAAGGGAAATAATGCATTGACTAGGAAAGAATGATAAGTGACAATTTGGATGACCAGTTCAGGAATTTGAAAAGAACCAAGATATTCTACATGAGATCTTATGTGATATATATGTTTGCTCGAATGACTAAGTATAGGGTAATAACTTATAAGGAGCCAATTGGGTGTGGTCCTAAATAGTTCAAAATTCATGAGGCTTGCCCACAATTGCACCTGGGTAGCACCTCTAGCTACAAAAGGGTGAAGGATTCCTTCACGATGCATATAGACAAGACTCTTTAGTGTAGAACTCAACAAAGAATATCAAAAGAGGCTCAACAACTGATTGAAGAATATGGATATTGGTTTATCTAATTTCCAAAGTTCACCTATATTAGGCTATAGGGGTTCATGTCATATCCATATAGATTACCAAGATACCCCATAGATAGGATGGTAATGTTAGAAGTAGTTGGGCAGCTCACTGCTTATGATAGGATTTAGAAAAAGAAGAAGAAAGGAGGGTTGGATTTCCCAATCATCATGGGAAATTCAAACAAGGTTTTTCCATCCTTGTAGGAAGCCAAAGAAATTGAAGATGAGTTACAGTTCTTCCACCTCTCTTACCACACCAGCAGACGGGATTTTGATCCTTATAATAATATCAGAATGGTGCAAAGTGTGGAGTATAGGCACAAGGCACATATTGAGGACTTATGGGCTAATGCGTTAGATGATCCTAAAGTTAGAAGAGGAATGTTTACTAGAATTCCCTTGAAGAGGATCATAGAATGTGATATTGTTTGAGTTCCAAACCAAGTAAATGAAGACGTGAATATTATGTAGTCAAATTATGAATCAATAAGAAACACACCAATCCCACTACCTGATTGGTCAGAACTAGAGGTCATAGACTTCAACATGTTATGCATACCAGTTTTGACATTCACAAGGAATTGAGTGGAAAGGCATGTGAATAGGCTTAAAAGTAGATCAATTCCCCTCACTTACAATCTCATGGGTGACTAGAGGTCGCCATCAGCTAGGAAAATAAAATAGGTTGCTCAAGCTTTAGAACCATGAAGAGAAGTACAAATTCAACTGGTGCCCTAGAGGGTAGAAGAAGCATCACCCATGCCATTGCATAATTGTTCTTCAACTATGCAGGAGGTGTCTTTGTTTGGGAGCCAGTGAAATAGATTGAATGAGGAGTAGGAATTTTAGGAGGTAAACTAGCCACCCCTTAGAAAGCTAGATAGTCTAAGTGTTAATGCTCCTAGGAGAGAAAATTAGCAGGAAAAAGAAGAGAAGACAATAGATACCTGCTTTCTGTAGATGATTGAGACAACACTAGAAGAGGAGAATACTATAGAGTAGGAGGCTCAAGGTTTAGAAGAAGGTGTTTAGTAGATGGAGACTGATGAGCCTTAGCAAAACATTGTTAGAGAAGAAGTACATGAAGAGGAAGTGGGAGAGGAACAACCTCTTATTGTTTGTGACCTGTAACAGGTAGTGCTAGATTGGCTCTGAGAAAGGATGAGAAAGCATCCTAACGAGAAGACTAACTGAACAATCAAGATGGAAGAATTCCTTAGTGGAATCAATGGGCCACCAAAAAATAAGAGATCTAGAAAGTTCTTGAAGATATCCAAAGATAAGTCTAGTTCTATCACACTTCATGTGGTTGTCCCTAAAAATTATATGGTCACCACAGTGGAATTAGGCTTCCCTATAGGAGCTCAGATAATTGAAGAATGTGATAGCTCCTATTAGGTTTTGAAGGATAGGCTACTCTAGATGGAATGAAAGTACAAGAGGTTGAAAAGAGAACATAAAATGTTGATTGGTTATGTGCAATACTTAGCACGTCCATGTGGATAGAAGAATACAACTGTTGATCTTCTGGTTGAGCTTTCGAGGGAATCAATCAGTGGCCTAGAATATTTGAAGAAGATGGCTCAAGAGGCAGATACATGGGATGGAAAAGTTTGCATTGAGGCAAAGAAGTTCATTGTTAATCTTGCTTATTCTTTTCAGCAGGCCTTCAGTATTCTTACGTACATGGATAATCTTGATCAAGCTTGGGATGAAACTCCCATTTATCAGGATAAAACTATTCCACACTTGGTAGCCTTGATGCATATTCCCACACAAACTCTAGTTGAAGGAGGAGTGATCTAGGAGGGCGATAGATATGACTTCCTAGGATGGTATTCTTTAGTATTCATAGGTTAAAGATTCTTCAATACAACACAAGCAAAATCTGTTAGAGTTAGGAAGGCTATGGGAAATATATAGGAAGGATTCCTAAACACACTTGAAGCCTTGTTTTCTAAAATGCTAACTCCAAAGGAGGTAATTGCGGATAGCCTCAAGGGCATATTGGAGACTTTCTTTTGAGATGTGATATCATTTGCCCAGGTGGATTACGATAATATTTCAACCTTCTCCAACATCATCCAGAGCACTCAAGATGCCTTATTTTCTTGGGGTAAATCATGTACTTATCAAGGACAAGCAATCATGGTGCTTGAAATTCAGCTCAACCATGTTCCACCCATTTCAATTCAGGAGGATGATGTAGTGTTGACTAGATTCATCCAGTTTGTAGTAAAAGAAAAGAACAATGGGAACGTGTTTCTAGATGAGAATATTCTAGATGATAGTAGGAATTAAATTCTCATAGTGGTCAAAGGGAGAGAGTGGGCTTTTTGTGCTCATTTATTACCCCACTCCACTTTTTGGCAGTTTTTAGGGAAAAATCTTGACTAGGGCTTATGTGGCCCATTCTAAGTCGTCCATTGTAATTCAATCTAAGTTGTCTATTGAAATTGGCTAGCTATAAAAGGGGTGGCCCCCTCATCTGTATCATAGATATAGGAATATATAGAGCAAAGAAGGAATAGAGAGAAATTCATAACATAGCATAGATTGATAGATTGATAGATAGGAAGAGGAAGGAAGGTTTTCAATTGAATGCTTTGTAAGAAATTGTTGTGAAAACTCCTTTAATAAAAAGAGTTGTCATTGCTTGTGATTTCATCTTTTATTGTGGGTAGCTAGCAATATTTCTTCATCCTTCCAATTCACATATAATCTTAAAGTAGAACTTAGAGTAAAATAAATTTCATTTCATGCAAGTAGATAGTTGTGGAATGTGGTGGTTGAATTGAGCAAGCTTCACTAATCCATACCACTAGTGGGCTCATTGATGGTGGGTTCACCTTGTGTGGTCAACTAGAATAGTTTGGACCTAACTTAGATTATGATTTACATGTTGATATACATCATTGTGATGGTGTCTTCAAGCTAGATTGTAATTTGAACATTTCTAGCTACTCCTTTGAAGATTGCACCAATTTTGTGGAAGTTTACCAAGGTGAGGCATAGCAAGGCTTGGTTGAAGTTTGTAAGAGTTGATCTCCACATCCCATGCCTACACTAGATCATAGCATTTTTAATCTATGCAATCATTCAAATTCAACACTTTTTGGTTAGCTTAGGAAACTTGATCTTCATTGAAAATCTAGAAAATCTAGAAAATCCCTTTCTCTTTGAGTGAACAATTGTGTAAGTCCCCTTGAAATAATAATAGATAACATTATGCCAAATAAATCTATGTGCACTACATAAAGGAACCTTGGAGTTGAATGCATGATCTTTCACAATCTTAGCATGCAAGAGATTTTGATCAAGAGAGGATAGAGTGACCATTGGAAACTTCATTCTATGTTGGTGTGGTCATAAAACACTCACTAACATAATTGGTGCTTCGAAGGAGGGCAATATTGAAGTAGGAGGGAATATCTAAGTAGAATTTTTTTTATCATAAAGGGTTTAATAATAAAGGGTTTTATAGGATAAGAGTATCATGAATCAAGATGGTGCTATTGCATAAAGATATATTTCTAGTGTTGCAACAAAATTTGGAGTTCAATGACCATCAAGAGGATATTCTTTTAGGATTGAACAATCTCGTGTGGAGATCGAAGAGGAGTGCAACTGAGTATATGTGAGTGACCTTTGTGTTGGAAGAGGAAGAAGAAAGGGCTATTTAGATTCAAGTTGCTATTGAAAGAGATTTACTTAATCAGAGACAACCACTCGCTTCCGCTTGTCACCATTAGGAGAAGCAACTCCATCCTAGAGTGCATTAGTTCATTCTCACCACATAAGCCTAAATTTTTTTTAGGTCAATGCCCAGTTCATCCAAGGATTTTGTGGAGTTAGAGCTACCTACTAGAGAAAGATAGAAAAAGAAAGAAGTTCGATCAAGCAAAGAAGTTCCATCAAGTGAAGAAATACCAAGTGGAGAAGAAATTTTAAGTTTCTTTAGAACTCCACCTAGCATTTCAAGGTTTTATCAACTGAGATCAATTCAAGCTACCATACCAATGATTATTCAACAACCACAACTAATTCAAGCTATTATTTGAAGCAACAATAGTCAGTCCAAGTTGTTGTACATCAACAACAACTAGTTCAACAATGGCTCAATAGGCAGCTCAACCAACGCCAAATGGTGCTACTTGACATGCCAAAGAATCCAGAGAATATCCGCACTAAGTTTCATGTCAATTATATGAATCGCATTGTTGAAGACCACATCAATATGTTTGAAGATCATGTGCGCAATAGGAAAATTTCATATGGGGATGTGGCTTGTAAGTTATTTCCATATTCCTTGGGAGAGGAAGCTCACTATTGGTTTATTCACTTATTGGTTGGATCGATAAGATCATGGGAGCAAATGAAAGATTCCTTCATTGGATAATTTGGTATACCTATTACACCTATAGAGCTCTATCATTAGTTTGTGGAAGTAAGAAGGTAGGACAAAGAGCCCATTGAGCTTTGGATCCTATGACTACAATGTTTGTGAGGCAATCTCACCCCACTCCAGCTAATATGAATCAAGCTTATGCTAAAGCTGTTGAAGTGAGTCAAAATTTAGGGTGAAAAATTATTAGGTCCTCACTGTATACTGGTCTAATTGTAATGAACAAAAAAATCCAAACACTCAGCTCAACATGGATTCAACAAGTTCCAATGTTGAATGCAATCCCCCAACTAGCTTATCAAGTACAAAGCACCATTTTATTAGTTAGTTCTCCACCCTAGGATTCCTATGTCCTAGGCACCAACAACACATCATATTTATCTCCAAAGCACAGTGCCACCAACAAAAACCCAAGAAGAGAAAGATGAGATGAAAGAATTAGTAGATCAAATGAAAAGGTTGTCAGCTAAGGTGACTTACCTAAAAAATTAGAACAATCACATCAATGAAATTATCAAGCACATCAAGGTGATAATCAAGGAGATCAAAATAATCATCCAAGTCATCCAAAAAGCCATCAAGGATACATTCATGAAAATAGTCATGGGTATAGAAACAATAACCAAGGATTTCAAAAATACCTTGGAATATAGGGCCTAATAATGGAGGTGTTCCTCCACTGCTGGACAATCCGCCACCTCCTGAGAATTGTCATGTAGATAGATTCTACTTGGATAAGGTTGCATTGTCAAGATGGTGTAGGCTACATAACACCAATCAACACTTTGAGCTTCAGTGCAATGAATTCCAAGTTGCAACTGATATTTTTAGGAGAGAAAAAAAGAACACAGAGGCCTCAGAGAATCCTCCAATTACATGATATGAGTTATTCCAAACACCCCGATATGATTAAGCATTGATCCTAGAAGATTTCAATTTCCCACTTGAGTTTCAAAGTTATACATCCCCTACAGTTAATCATAAATTTTTGCTAGCTTCAACAAATGGTCTCATGGGGATGATAGAGTTTCAAATTCCTTCGAAGGCTCGTGCCATGTATGCATCACCAGAGGAGCCCCTTAGCAAAGATGGTTATATTTTTCCACCTCTCAACAATAGTGTCTTGGTAGAAGGAAGAAAAGAGGTGCAAGATTTTCAACCAATTGGAGGTGGAGCTGCTAGGTTTTATTAGAGGAATTATCACTAGAATGAACCTCTGACTACATCAATGCCTGCAAATAATTTTACAACTCCCCCACTTTCCAACTCAAGTAATACTTTGAGTTTACCAAGAGATTCTCCTGAGTACAGGTAGCAAAATGTAACACAAGGAAGAAGTGGAGAATAAGGAACTCAACAACCTACTCACCAAGCTGAACGTGGGCAGTAGGAGAATTCTCCGAGAATGAAGAGGCTTAGTTCTTACGTGTTAGAATAATTCAAGAAGATAAAGGCTAGTCTTCCCCTTTATGAGCTAGTGAAGATTCTAGAAGTTAGGGACACTCTGTTGGGAAATTTAAATGAAACTCCTACCATGAGAAGTACTTACCAAGAAGTACCCAATGCACCAAGAAATCCTCCTATTGTCACATAGTCTCATCTAGCATAGAACATGACTATGGTATACAATGTGCCCCATATTCCCTTTAATGCTTCAGAGGCTCAATAATAGTCCTCAAATTTTATGGGCATGGTGCAAGATTCATCAAATTATTTTGAGAAGCCAAAGGCCGAAATCAAGAGGAGTGCTTAGCCTGATACTCCCACAGAATAGAAAAAGAATTCAAAAGATGTTACTCAAAACAATCAAGTTTAGATGAATAGAAAGGATGAGAAAAAGGATAGTTTGGCAGATGAAAGGAGAAAGCCAGTAGTATTTTATTAGGGGAAAGATGAATGGGCTCCATTCCTTGTCTCCATTAGAATTTTTAGGAAGTTATTACATAATTTCTTTATTGATTTTGGTGAATCAAGTAATGTCATTCTTTTGAAGGTATGTGAGAGGTTAGGTTTAATTCCAATATAGACCAACAAGAAGTTGACCAAGCTGGATAAGACTGAAGTTTCAGTTGTCAGAGAATTGAATAACATTCATATGCGGTTGGCATCAGATCCTAGAGTTCAAATTTGTATTGACATATTAGTTGTGGATATACCAGATGGTTATGGCATGTTATTAAGAAAAGATTGGTTTAGAAAACTGAATGGATACATTTCAACTAACTTCTCTCACATGTGGTTATGTTGGAGAGGGATCCCAAATCAAAAAAAAATTGAAAGCACACCACGACTCTGAATGATGATCATTGAATATGGTGAAGACAATGAAATTTTGTTTGTGGAAACTGATTTGGGCTCATACAAGCCCATTAAGCAATAAGTCATCATGTTGCAAAGTTTGAATAAAGGAAAACTTTTAGAAGATGCACCTACCTCTATTGAAGTCTTGATTGAGGATGATTCAAGTGAAATCGAAGGAATGTTCAATAATTTCTGAGATTTTGTGTTCAAAAGTGTAAAGAAAGAGATAGAAATGGGAAAGGATGCCACCATTAAAAAATTGTTACTCCCCAATTGGTGTAGAATTCACGAGACTTTCCATTCAAAAGTCACATGAGTTATGTGCAAAATCGCCAAAGAGAAAGTTTCAAAGATGGTCCCACAAGTCTCTTTATAATAAAAACACAAAGAAATTGATGAAGGAGAGGGCTCTTCCATGGAAAAATTGGTGACGAATGAGAAAATCAAGGTAGTGGTGGACAAGAACATTCCAGAAACATGTAATCGAGAGGATACATATATCTAACCTTCCAATACTCACTTGGAAAATCAACTATGGACTTTGAGATTTGACAGATAAAAATATAAGAAAGGAAAAGCAGCTAGATTTGAGCTTGTCATCCCAACAAGGGAATCATATTTCAATGCTTACAGACTCTAATTCTCCTACACTAACAATGTCACTTAATATGAATCATTGATTCATGGGTTGATCCTCATGATCCAGAAAGGAGCCAAAATTGTACATGCTTATGGAGATTCAAATATTGTGATCCGCCAAGTAAGGAAGTAGTATGCTTTCCATGATAGGAGATTAAATCAGTATCACAATAGAGTCTAGGACTTGATCGAGAGCTTTGACACATTCAACATCAAGTAGACCTATCTACCGGTCAAAGAATCTAGTTGCCAACTCTCTCGCGCAGGAAGCCATTTCATTAGAGCCTTTAGCCATGGAGGGTTTGAAATTTTTTACAGTGGAATGGGTCTCTACACCATCAATCCATGATAATATAAGTAATTTTCAAGTGTTTGACGATGATAAGCAGATTCTAGATTTTCTAGCATTACCTAGTGTGCTCGAGGCACAAATTATTGATGAAGAAGAAACTGAAGAGGTAGATTTTGATGCCAAAGGGATCCTAAATTTAAAGACAAATGTTATTCCTAGAGCTATGGTTGAATTGGAAAGGTTTTTTGTTCCTGACAGATTGAGTAGAAATCAGAGCACTCAAGGAAATAAATGTGAAGCTATCAATTTGGGGACCGATGAGCAAGTAAAGAATGTTTTTATTGTTAAGGTTTGTACATCGGAAGAAAAATAAAGTATCTTATAGGCCATGAAATATTCTTAGATGTGATAGCCTAGAGTTCTGAAGATTTGAAAACATATAATAGCTCCTTGATTACACACACAATCCCATTAAATCCAAAAAACAAGTCGTTCAGATAGAGGTAGAGACCCATAAACCAACTACTAGAACGATTAATTTATCAAGAAGTCAAGAAGCTTATTTTAGCTAGGATCATCTTTCTAGTAAGGCACTGGATGTGGGTCACCAATCTAGTTCTAGTTAGAAAGAATAATGGTGAAATAAGGTTATGTGTTGATTTTCGCAATTTGAACAGGACTTCAAAAAAGGATAATTATCCCTTGCCCTCATTGGATGAAGAATTACAAATTGTTAATGACTCCCAAATGATTTCTTTCCTAGATGGTTACTCTAAGTACGACTAGGTGATGGTAGAAGATGTAGATAGACTGAAGACAACTTTCACCACTAAGTGGGGGTATTTTGCATACAGAAGGATGCCTTTTTTCCTAATCATCATCGAAGCAACATTTCAATGAGCCATGCACATTGCTTTCAAGGATTTACTCAGAAAATGTATAATTATATATATGGATGACTTAACCATGATTTCCAAAATAAGAAAAGATGATGTTGAGGATATAAGGAAGATTTTCCAGAGATACATAGGAGATATGGCATTTCCCTCAACCCAAAAAAATGCATGTTCAGTGTTATTGAAGGAAAGTTGTTGGGACATGTTATTTCTAAAAAGGGAATCTCAATTGACCTAGACCGTATTGTGGAAATTTTGAAGATTGGTTTTCCAAGAAGTCAGAAGGATTTGAGATCATTCTTTGGCAAGATCAATTTTATGAGGAATTTTATAACCGGGTTTACATAAATTGTCAGACTGTTAAATGAAACATTGAAGAAAAATGCAAAGGTTGATTGCACTTCTTAAACGAGGAAAGAATTTGATGAATTAAGAAAGTGATAGTAGACTCCCTAGTGTTGGTAATACCTAATTATTCTAGGACATTCTATTTGTACTCCTTTGCTTCAGAACACACTTGCGCAACAATGTTGACCTAGAGGACTGAGGAAAGAGATGAGGATCCAATAGCTTTCATAAGTGCACCTTTGAATGATTTAGAATTGAGGTGGCATAGTGTGGAAAAGTAGGCTTATACTCTAGTAAAGGTAGTTAAGAAATTCAGGCGCTACATCCTAAAGATAAAATTCTATTCCATAGTTCTAGATACCATGGTAAAAACACTACTGATGCAAAATGAACTGGAAGAAAGGAGAGGCAAGTGGGTCATGACTTTGCAAGAATATTATATGGAGATACAACCTATGAAATTGGTTCAAGGGCAAGCTTTGGTGCAAAAAATTGGAATGACTAGACCAGTACTTATGCAAAAAAATATGTATTGGAAGAAGTGTCTCTAGGGGAGTAGTATGACAACATAATTTATTATTTATTGAATCATAGATTTCCTACACATTTGAATCTGGTGCAGTGAAGAGCCTGAAGGATGAAGAGCCATAAATTTGTGCTTCAAGGGTCGGTACTCTATAGAAGAAACCATGAAGAAATTTATTTGAGATGTGTAGGCAAAGAAGAAGCCAAGCAGCTTATGGAGCATTTTCATGAGAGATTTAAAATAGGTCACAGAGGTGGTTTAGCCATAGCTCATCAGATTTCAAGGGCTATATATTACTAGCCTACACTTTCTAGAGATGCTTATGAACATGTGAAGGCTTTCCATATTTGTCAAAAAGTTGTGGATAGAGGGAAGAATCCAGCTATGACGTTATAGCCAGTGATTGAAGTCAGGCTATTTGCTAAGTGGGGATTAGATTTTTTTGGGATGACTAATCCACCTTCTTAAGCATAGTACAAGTACATTTTGACAGCAACAAATTACTACACCAGGTGGACAGAGGCTCGAGCTGTTAAGCTTTGTACGAAAGACGTGGTGATTAAATTCATTGAAGAGAATATTATTACAAGATTTGGATGCCCCCATGATTTGGTTTGTGACAATGGTCCAACTTTTTCATCCTTGAAATTTTCTAAATGGTAATTTCAATATGGGATCACTATGAAGTTCTCATCTAATTATTATCCATAGGGGAATGGACTAGTAGAGTCCACAAACAAGAACTTGCTCAATGCTATTAAAAGACTTCTTGACAAGAACCCCAAGGATTTGCATACACAACTAAGATTTTCTTTGTGGGTAGATAGGACCAGAACAAATAATTCTTTGGGAACATCTCCCTATCATTTGGTATATGGATAGAACCCTATCTTCCCATTTTAGCTAAGGATACCAACTCTTTAGTTTATTCAAGAATATCTCAAAGGAGAGGACCGAACTCAAACCAAGTTGTCCCAATTGATGCATCTGGAGGAAAAGAGAGATGAAGTGTTGGATAATTTGGCTAAGCATCAAGGGGTTGTGAAAAGGTGGTTTGAAAATCAAGAAAAGATCAAGTCCTTTAGGATTTCTAACTTGGTATTATGTTAGGACTAGTCCCATGAAAAGAAAGGTGATCATGAAAAATTCGATAAGTTGTGGCTGGGCCCTTATCAAATTTATGAGATCCTAGGAGATAATGCATTCAATTTTTGGACATTAACAGGAGAGAATATCCTGTTGCAGGCAATTCCTCAAGCATTATTTCCAAGCATAGGTTCCCTCCTATGACCTACTTAGTACATAGTTAGATTAGGTTTCTTTTTCCATTTTCCCTTTTGGTTTTTTGTTTGGTATTCTTCCCTTAAGTTGTCTTCTCAAGTGGTTTTGGGTTTGGAATGGGCAAGGATTTTGGAGTTTCCTATTATGAATGGGGTGATGATGTTTTGTTCCCACAACTTGGTTTCCTACCATTGGGCTTTGTGGATTTGTGCAAATTTTGAAAGCTAAGGTTGTTTTCCTCTTTTCATCATTCGGTTTGGCAATAAGCTCGACTCAAGAGGTTAATCAGTTATTATGTCTTAACAAATGAGTCTGAGAATCATAATTCCCTACCTATTTAACAACCACTCTGAGTCATTTTAGTTTCTTGGGAAAGGTTATGGTAAGTGAAAATTCTACATCTTGCTTCAATGCCACTGCAATTCTCAAACCCATTGGAGGCTTCATTACCTCTCAGCAAATTGTAGAATTGATGAAAATTAGTATGAAAGAAAAGGTAAAATGTGCTAAAAAGAAATATCTAAAAAAGAAAAAGAAAAAGAGAACAATGAAAAATATATTTGACCTTGAATGTTGGTCTTGGGAACATGCGAATAACTCCATCGGGGCTATGGATGCCTAGCTAGTAGTGGAGCAATATTCATGGGAATTGTAGTGACAACCTCGTTGGGGCTATGGATGCCTAACTAGTAGCGAGGGAATATCCAGGATGCTTTTGAAGATAATATAATTATATAACTTGTCGTGGCCAATTCCGAAAGGTCAAGATGGTTTAGAGATTGAATGAATGCATATACATACACTCAAAGGATCTTGGATGAAGGTGTTTCGATCCAATATTGGATTCATCTCCCCTTTTGAGTAAGTTTCATCTTTGTATGCTGATTTGAGGGAGATTAGCTAAGGTTCAATTCTTAAAGTTTTTATAAACACTTTCCTATCCTGTGGGGTTTCCAGATGTTGTGACCTTTTCACACATCACCCCATTCAAAATGGGTACCCACTAATTTTTGTCCCATTTGGGTCTTTTGGCTTTGGCTTTGGTTTTGGTTGGTTTTGTAGTTGTCTCTCTTCATTCCTTCTATCTTTCTGGGGATGTACCTATCTTTTGGTCCAATTTGAAGCTTTGGCTAAGTTTGGAGTGTGTTTGGACAAGATTAGGGTTTCATTCTTTAGGCTTGGTTTTGAGGTTAAATTGAGTGAGAAAATTGAAATCTAAGCTTGGCATTGCAATTAGGAGGCTTCAGGCAGGTTCCCATTAAAATTTCACTCAATTCTGACAACTTACTATTTTTAGTAAGTACTCAATTTGAGACCCTTTTTTCTCTGGATTTTTGAAAATCTATCTATTACATCATGTTTGGATCCCTTTGAGCTACTCGCCAGCAAAATTTGAGCGAAATCGAGAAACTTTCTATTTTAAGTAAGTCCCCTATTTGTGGTTTTTCTGCTAGGGATTTTGAAAATCTCACCATTACATTAGATTCAAGACCCTTCAAAGTGCTTACCTAAAAATTTGAGCCAATTCTGAGAACTTACTATTTTTAGCAAGTGCCCCAGTTTAGGGCTTTTATGCAAGGGTTTTGGAAATTTTAATCACATCATTAAGTTTAAACTCTTTCAGAGGACTTGTGGGAAAAATTTCAATGAATTTTGAGAACTTACTATTTTTAGCAGGTCCATCTTTGGCAAGTGTGATTTCATGCAAGCAAACACATATTTTTAGTCTCTAGAATATAGCAGTACACAACAAAAATGGCACCAAATGGAGTTCTACAAAAGTGCATGCAATGAAATTAGGGATTCCTACTTCCATGCCTAAAATGAAGGGAAAACCTTGAGAAAAATTGAAAACTAATGTATCCCACAACGATCAACATTCTTTGAGGAATCTACTAGTAAAATTTGAGCGCATTCTACATACTTACTATTTTTAGTAAGTCACTTCTAGAACAAGGATTAAGATAGGAGGTGCATGCAAAAGGCTAGTGTGAAGAGATTAGTCATGCAATGAGGGTCAGGGTGAGTGAAGATCAAGCCTTGAGAAGTCAAAAATTCATGAAAATCACAAAGACTTTAGAAGTTGCTCAAAATAGAAAGAGGGGGAAAGCCAATCAAAATTGGCTAAATCTTCAAGATTCACTCTTGGGAGGTTTCTTTAACACTCCAGATGCAAATGTTCCTAAGGATTTCAAATATCAACTTCAAAAACACCTAAGGAAAAGGAAAATGAAGCAGGAGGGGTCATATGTGCCCAAGAGGTGGATGAGAGGAGATCAAATAATTTCTAAGGCATTGAAGGTGTGAAATTTTAAGCCACCTCCTTAAATGTGCCCAAGGAGTATAAGATGGGAAAAAAAATTCTAAGGAAAAGAAAATAAAATCACATTGGATTAAATGTGCCCAAGGGAAGTGTGATTCAAGATGTAGAAAATTTGCCCAAAGAATAAAAACAAAACAACACTATCTTATGCGCCCTAATACAAAGAGGAAAAATCCACCCAAGGAGGAAATTGGTTGGGTAAGAAAATATTCTAGGTCATGAGAATGAAGAATGACCCATCAAAACGTGCCCTACTAAAGAGTTTCAAAAATGGCTAAGGCATATGAAAGCACAAGGGGTCATATGCACCCTAGGAGGAAGAGTTTGGATAAAAAAAAGAATGTCTAAGGAAATTTGGATAATGAGAGCACAACCCCTTAAATGCTCCCTTGAGGAGATTGAAAGCACAAGCATGAAAATGTTCCCATCATGGAGAATTTGGATAAAATAATTTCTAAGGCAAAAAACATAACACACCCATCAAAATGCACCCTAAGAAGAAAAAGGTTGTGAAATTTTTCTAGGACGTTGGAGATCAAACTTGAAACACCAAGGGTGCAAATGCAGCTTAGGGTGTGAGCTACACCCCTCAAATATGCCATGATAAATTTGGGCTAAAATTTCCAAGGTATGAAATATGGAACACAAGAGGTGAAATGTGCCCATATATAGGGGTAATTTTTCAAAGTTGGAGATATTAAAAGAATTAAATAATTCCCCACGAAGTTATTTGAGATAGCAAAAAGATAACGAGTAGTTAAAAGGGGAAAATTCAAGTTTTTCGAAAGAATACTCAATGAAGGAAAATTTTATGATGATTGGGACCCGTCTAGGTGACAACTCGCCTATCTCCTCTCTAAAGTTAGAAATTTCCAAGTAGTGGAAGGAGAGATTTAATGAACTTGCTAAAATAAACTCCCTCACACAATTATTTAAGCCATGAAGTTTTTATTTTTTTCTCACCATTTGCACGTGCAAAATTCTAGCTCTGAGAGTGAGAAGAAAACTGTGAGGTGAAGTTGTTGAAGTGGGTAAGTTAAATCAGCAAGCTTGGGTGAAATTTTTCTAAGTACCAAAAGTTATACTACTCAAAAAAGTATTGATGTTTGAAGTTCAAAATTTTTAATGCTAAAGGCTCTTCATTTTTGAAGTTTACTCCATATTTGGGCCATCCAGAGGTTATTTATCTTTTGAGTTTGAATTTTAGTGCTTAATCTTTTATTTTGCAGGATGGCTAAGTAGGCAGAGTCAAGAAAGCTATAGGCAAGGCCACAAATGCTAAATCATGCAAATCCAATGTATCTAGGCAGGCAGTGATAAAGAAGTTGAGCAAGACATTTCTTCTTGAGTCCAAGTTTACATCAAATTTGGGAGACCTAAGTGATACAAATCTTTTTTTTTACAATATTGGAGCACTTATAGGTCGAATGTATGGGCTAGGTTGCCACCCTCCATCAATCATAACACATCTGATTATGAAAAGTGGACTATATGTAGCTTTTGGTTTTGCACCAACCATCCATTGTTTGGAGCTAATCATGGAGTCCACCAACTGCTACATGCTAGAGTGAAGAACCATTATTTCCCATGATGGAAAATTGTTTTCCAATCTCACACTTGAATCCATTAGAGAGGAATTTTGAATTCCTACTTCTGACAGGATGGTGTACAAAATAAGGGAGAGGGCTAAAAGGATGTATGCCTCTACTTTTGAAATATGTGCGGGCATGCTAAATTCAGTTTGGATGCAAAAACCTAGGCCTCCTTGCACCAAGCTTCCCAAGAATATTATCATTGATGATGTGCAATATGAGCACTGTGATTTGATAATTATGCTCGACTGAGTGAATGAAAGATCTCAATCATACATCTTCAACCCATGTATGTTTTACTACATCGGGATTGTCATGGAAGGGAAAGAATGCATTGACTAGGAAAGAATGATAAGTGACAATTTGGATTAGTAGTTCAGGAATTTGAGGAGAACCAAGAAATTCTACATGAGCTCATATGTGATATATATGCTAGCTCGAATGACTAAGTATAGGGAAATAACTTATAAGGATTCAATTGGGTGTGGTCCTCAATAGTTCAAAATTCACGAGGCTTGCCCACAATTGCACCTGAGTAACACCTCTAGCTACAAAATGGTGAACGATGCCTTCACCATGCATATAGCTAGGAATCTTCAATAGAGAACTCAACAAAGAATATCAAAAGAGGCCCAAGAACTAATCAAATAATATGGATATTAGTTTATCCAATTTCCAAAGTTTAGCTATATTAGGCTGCAGAGGTTCACATCATATCCATGATATAGATTACCAAGATACCCCACAGATAGGATGGTAATGTTAGAAGTATCTAGGAAACTCACTACCTATGATAGGATTCAGAGAAACAAGAAGAAAGGAGGGTTGGATTTCCTGATCATCATGGGAAATTCAAACGAGGTTTTTCTATCCTTGTTGGCAGCCAAAGAAGCCAAAGATGAACTATAGTTCTTCCACCTCTCTTACCACACCAGGAGATAGGATTTCAATCCTTCTAACAATATCAGAATGTTGCAAAGTTTGAAGCATAGGAACAAGGCACATATTGAGGACTTTTGGGCTAATGCACTAGATGATGCTAAAATTAGAAGAAGGTTTACTAAAATTCCCTTGAAGATGATCAAAGAATGTGAGATTGTTCTAGTTCTAGATCAAGTAGATGAGGACATGAATGTTATGCATCTGGATGATGAATCAGTAAGAAAAAAATTGGTCCCACTACTTGATTGGTCAGAACTAAAGATCACAGACTTGGACATGCTATGCATACTGGTTTTGACATTCATGAGGAATGAAGTGGAAGGGCATGTGAGTAGGCTTAAAATCATATCAATTTCCCTCACTTACAATCTCATGGGTGACTAGAGGCTTCCATTAGCTAGGAGAAGAAAATAGGTTTCTCAAGCTTTAGAGGATAGAAGAAGCATCACCCATGCCATCGTAGACTCGCTTATCGAGTGTGCAGGAGGTTTCTTTGTTTGGGAGCTAGAGAAATAGATCGAATGAGGAGTAGGAATTTTAGGAGGTAAACTAGCCACCCCCTACAAAGCTAGATAGCCTAAGTGTTAATGCTCCTAGGAGAGAAAATTAGTAGGAAGAAGAAGAGGAGATGACAATAGATACCCATTTCTAGCAGATGATTGAGATAGCATTAGAAGAGGAAAATACTATAGGGAAGGAGGCTCGAGGTTTAGGAGAAGTTGTTTAGTAGATGGAGATTGATGACCCTCGGCAAAAAATTGTTAGAGATGAAGTACATGAAGAGTAAGCGAGAGAGGAACAACCTCTTCTCATTTGTGAACCACAATAGGTAGTGCCAGATTGGCTCAAGGAAAGGATGAGAAGGGATCCTTAGGAGGAGATTGACACCAGAAAAAAATAGAGCTAGAAATTTGTCGAAGATATCCACAGATAAGTCTAGTTCTCGCACACTTCATGTGGTTATTCCTAGAGAAGAGTGTGACCGAGATGAGGTTGTCCCTAAAAATTATGTGGTCACTACTATGGAATTAGGCCACCCTACATGAGCTTAGATAATTGAAGAATGTGATAGCTCCTATCAAGATTTGAAGGATAGGTTGCTCCTGATGTAAGGAAAGTACATGAGGTTGAAAAGAGAGAATAAAATTTTGATTGGTTATGTGCAACACTTAGCATGTCCATGTGGACAAGAAAATTTGACATTTGATCTTTTTTCTAAGCTTTTGAGGGAATCAATTAGTGGCCTAGAAGATTTGAAGAAGATGGGTCAGGAGGAAGATAAGTGGATTGGCAATGTTTGCGTTGAGGTAGAGAAGTTCATTGATGATCTTGCCTATTCTTTTCAATAGGCCTCTAGTATTCCTACACACATGGATAATGTTAATCAAGCTTAGGGAGAAACTCACATATATCAAGATAAAACTATTCCTCGCTTGGCAGCCATGATGCATATGCCCACGTAGACTTTGGTTAAAGGAGGAGTGATCCAAGAGGGTGATCAATATGACTTCCCAGGATGTTATTGTTTAGCATTCACAGGTCGAGTCTTCTTTGATACAACATAGGCAGAATCTGTTAGAGTTAGAAAGGATATGGGAAATATACAAGAAGGATTCTTGAACACACTTGAAGCCTTGTCTACTAAAAGGTTGACTCCAGAGGAGGTAACTATAGATAGCCTGAAGGGCGAATCAGAGCCTTTCTTTTCAGATGTAAAATTATTTGTAGAGGTGGATTACGATAATATTTCAACCTTCTCCAACATCATCCAGAGCACTCAATATGCCTTAGTTTCTTAGGGTAAATCATGTACTCAGAAAATACAAGTAGCCACAGTGCTTGAATTTTAGCTCAACCATGTTCCACCCATCTTAGTTCAGGAGGTTGAGGCAATGTTAACCAGATTCATCCACTTTGTAGTCAGAGAAAAGAATAATGGGAACAAGTTTCTAGTTGAGAATATTGTAGATGATAGTGGGCAATAAATGCTCATAGTGGTCAAAGGGATAGATTTGGCTTTCTATGCTCATTTATTACCCCACTCCTCCACTTTTTGGAAATTTTTAGGGAAAAATCTTGACTAGGGCTTATATGGCTCAATCTGAGCCATTCACTGTAATTCAATCTAAGCCATATGTTGGAATTGGTTAGCTATAAAATGGGAATCCCCCCTCATTTGTATCATAGATATAGGAATATAGAGAGAAGAGAAGGAATAGAGGGAAATTCATAGAATAGCATAGATTGATAGATTGATAGATAGGAAGAGGAAGGAAAGTTTTCAATTCAATGCTTTGTAAGAAATTGTTGTGAACACTCCTATAGTAAAAAGAGTTTTCATTGCTTGTAATTTCATCTCTTATTGTGGGTAGCTAGCAAGGTTTCTTCATCCTTCCAATTCACATAGAATCTTAAAGAAGAACATAGAGTAGAATAAATTTCATTTCATGCAAGTAGATAGTTGTGGAATGTGGTGGTTGAATTGAACAAGCTTCGCTAATCCATCCCACTAGTGGGCTCATTGATGGTGGGTTCACCTTTTCTGGTCAATTGGAATCATTTGGACCTAACTTCAATTATGATTTACATGTTGGTATGCATCGTTGTGATGATGTCTTCATGCTAAATTGTAATATGAACATTTCTAGTCACTCCTTTGAAGATTGCACTAGTTTTTGGAAGCAGTCCAAGGTGAGGCAAAGAAAAGCTTGGTTGAAGTTTGTAAGAGTTGATCTCCACATCCTCCACCTAGAGTAGATCATAGCATTTTTAATCCCTGTAGCCATTCAAATTCAGTACTTTCTAGTTAGCTTAGGAAACTCAAGCTTCATTGAAAAATCCTCCAAATTTGGAAAATCCTTTTCTCTTTGAGTGAACAATTGAGTAAGTCTCATTTAAATACTAGAAAATTACATTACAACAACTAAGTCTGCATTCACTACATAAAGGAACCTTTGAGTTGAATGCATGATCTTTCACAATCTTAGCATGGAGGAGATTTTGATCAAGAGAGGATAGAGTGACCGTTGGAAACTTTATTCTATGTTGGTGTGGTCATAAAACATCTGCCAATAGAATTGGTTCCAGAAGGAGGGTGATATTGAAGAAGGAGGGCATATCTAAGTAGAAAGGGTTTTACCATAAATGGTTTTATTGGAAAAGAGTATCATGAATCAAGATGGTGCTATCACATAAAGGTATATTTCCAGTGTTGCAACCAAATTTGGGGTTCAATGATGATCAGGAAGATATTCTTCTAGGATTAATTTTTTTACTAGAGATCGAAAAGGAGTGCAACTGAGTATATGTGAGTGACCTTTGTGTTGGAAGAGGAAGAAGAAAGGGCTATTCAGATTCAAGTTTCTTTTGAAAGATATTTACTTAATTAAAGACAGCCACCCACTCTCACGCATCACCATTAGAAGAAGTAACTACATCCTGGAGTGCATTAGCTCATTCTCACCAAAAAAGCTTAAAATAATTTGAGGTCTAAACCTAATTCATCCAAGGATTTTGTAGAGTTAGAGCTACCTCCTCAAGCAAGAAAAAAAAATAATGAAGTTCAATCAAGAAAATAAATTCCATAAAGTGAAGAAGTACCAAGCGAAGAAGAAATTTCAAGTTTATTCAGAACTCCACCTAGCATTTCAAGGTTTGCTTAACCGAGATCAATTCAAGCTACCATACTAGTGATTATTCTACAACCACAACCAATTCAAGCAATTATTCACCAACAATAGTCAATCCAATTTATTGTACATTAGTAGCAACTAGTTCAAGTGATGGCTCAATAAGTAGCTCAACCACCTCCAAATGGTGCTACTTGGTTCATCAACAACTCGTCCCCATTGGAATTTTCTGATTATCATGACATGCTAAAGAATCCAAGGAATTTATGCACTAAGTTTCATGTCAATTATATGAATTGCACTACTGAAGACCACATCAAGATGTTTGAAGATCACTTACGCAATTGGAAGATTGTGTATGGGGACGTGGCTTGTAGGCTATTTCCATATTCCTTGGGAGAGGAAGCTCACTATTGGTTTATTCACTTACCGGTTGGATCGATAAGATCATGGGAGCAAATGAAAGATGCCTTCATTGGAAAATTTGGTATACCTAATTACACCCATAGAGCTTTATCATCAGATTGTGGAAGTAAGAAGGCAGGACTAAGAGCCCATTCATGTGTTCAACAATAGGTTTTATAAGGCTCTCAAAAAATTAAATGTGCTTCCTATGTTATTGTTGATACCAGAGAAAATTACTATTCAACTTTGGATCCTCTAACTGCAATGTTTGTGTGGAAATCTCACCCCGCTCTAGCTAATATGAATCAATTTTATGCTAAAGTTGTTGAAGTGAGTCATAATTTGGACCAAAACATAATTGGGCACTCACTATATACTAGCCTAACTATGACGAACAATCAAATGCAAACACTTGGCTTGACATGGATTCAATAAGTTTCAGCACTGAATACAATCCCCCAACCAACCTATCAAGTATAGGCACCATCTGATCAGTTAGTTCTCCATCTTGCGATATCTTTTTCTCAGGCACTAGTAACACAACCTATTTATCTCCAAAGCACAGTGCCACCAATGAAAACCAAAGAAGAGAAAGATGCGATGAAAAAATTAGTAGAGAAAATGAAAAGGATAATAGTTGAGGTGAATTACCTCATAAATCAGAATAATCAGATTCAAGCCATGTAGTGAAATTATCAAGAACATCAAGGTGCTAATCGAGGATATCAAAATAATCCTTCAAGTCATCAAGAAACCCATCAAGGATACAATCATGAAAATATTCATTGGTATAGAAACAATAACCAAGGATTTTAGAAAATACCTTGGAATATAGGGCCTAACAATAGAGGCGTTCCTTCACTGTTGTGTAATCCATGACCTCCCGAGAACCGTCCTATAGATAGAGTCTACTTGGCTAAGGCCACCTTGTTAGGATGGTATAGGCTACATAAAACCAATCAAGACTCTGAGATTCAGTACCATTCATTCCAAGTTGCAACTAATATTTTTAAGAGAGAAATAAAGAACATGGAGGCCATAGAGAATCCTCCAATTATAGGATTTGAGTTAGTCCTAGCACCCCAATATGATCAGGCATTGATCTTAGAATATTTCAACTTCCTTCTTGAGTTTCAGAGTTATACGCCCCCATTAGTTAATCATAAATTTCTACCAGCTTCAACAAATGGTCCTGTGGGGATGCCAGAGTTTCAAATGCCTTCGAAGGCTCATGACACATATGCATCACCAAAGGAGCCTCTTAGAAATGATTGTTATATTTTTACTTCCTCTCAACAATATCATCCTAGTAGAATGAAGAAGAGAGGTTCAAAATTTTCAGTCAACTAGAAGTGGATCTCTTAGGGTTTATTAGAGGAACTATCACTAGAATGAACCTCTGACTACATCAATTCCTCCAAACAATTTTACAACTCCCCCACATCCAAATGCAAGTAATACTCTGAGTTTACCAAGAGATTATCCTGAGTAGAGGAAAATGAATGCAACAGAAGGTAGAAGTGGACAAAAACCCACTCACCAAGCTGAACATAGGAAAAAGGAGAATTCTCCTAGAGAAGATATGAAGAGGCTTAGTTCTTATGTGTTAGAAGAATTCAAGAAGATAAAGGTTAGTCTTCTCCTTTATGAGTTGATGAGGATTCCATAAGTTAGGGACACTCTGTTGGGAAATTTAAATTAAACTCCTACCATGAGAAGTACTTCCCAAGAAGTACCTAATGCACCAAGAAATCCTCCTATTGTCACACAGTCTCGTCCAACACATAACATGAATGTGGTACACAATGTGCCCCAAATGCCTTTTAATTCTTGGGAGGCTCAACAGCAGTCCTCAAATTTTGTGGGTATGGTGCAATATTCTTCAAATGCTTTTGAGAATCCAAAGGCCAAAGTTGAGAGGAGTGCTCAACTTGATACTCCCACAAAACATAAAAAAAATTCAAAAGAGGTTACTCAAAACAATCAAGTTCAAATGAACAAAAAGGATGAGAAAAAGGATAGTTTGGTAGAAAAAAAGGAGAAAGCTAGTAGTATTTTATCAGGGGAAAGATGAACTAGCCCCATTCCTTTTCTCCATCGGAATTTTTGGGAAGTTATTGAATAATTGCTTGATCAATTTCGGTGCAACAAGTAATGTCATGCCTTTGAAGGTATGTGAGAGGTTAGGTTTAATTCCACTCTAGACCAACAAGAAGGAGACCTGGCTGGATAAGACTGAAGTTCTAGTTGTGGGAGAATTGAATAAAATTCATATGTAGTTGGCATCGGATCCTAGAGTTCAGAGTTGTATTGACATATCCGTTGTGGATATACCAGATGGGTATGAAATGTTATTGAGCAGAGATTGTTCTAGAAAACTGAATAGATACATTTCAACTAACTTCTCTCACATGTGGCTACCTTGGAGAGGGATCCCAAATCAAATAAAAATTGAAAGCACACCACAAATTTGATTGATGATCACTAAATATGGTGAATATAATGAAATTTTGTTTGTGGAAACTAATTTGGGCTCATACAAGCCCATTAAGCAAGAAGTCCACATGTTGCAGAGTTTGAATAAATGAAAAAATTTAGAAGATGCGCCTACCTCTACTAAAGTCTTGATTGAGGATGATTCAAGTGAAAGCGAAGGAATTTTTGAGAATTTTTGAGATTTTTTGTTCAAAAGTGTAAAGCAAGAGATAAAATTGGGAAAGGATGGCTCCATCAAAAATTTGTTACTACCCAATTGGTGTAGAATTCATGAGACTTTCCATTCAGAAGTCACATGTGCTCTGTGCAAGATCACCATAGAGAAAGTTTCAAAGATGGTCCCACAAGTCTCTTTAAAAGAAAAACGTGAAGAAATTAATGAAGGAGAGGGCTCTTCCATGGAGAAATTGGTGAAGAATGAGAAAATCAAGCTAGTGGTGGACAAAAACATTCTAGAAACATGTAATTGAGAAGATACATATATCCATCTAGTACTCACTTGGAAAATAAAGTATGGACTTTGATATTTGATGGATCAAAATCTAAGAAAGGAAATAGAGTTGGATTTGAGCTTGTCAACCTAATAGGGGAAGCAAATTTAGGTGCTTATAGACTCTAGTTCTCTTGCACTAACAATGTCACTAAATATGAATCATTGATTCATGGGTTGATCCTCGCGATCCAGAAAGGAGCCAAAATTGTACATGCCTATGTAGATTTAGATATTGTGGTCTGCCAAGTAAGGAAGCAGTATGATTTCCATGATAGGAGATTAAATTGGTATCACAATAGAGTTAGGGACCTGATTGAGAGCTTCAACGCATTCAACATCAAGTAATTCTACCTATCAAAGAATCCAGTTGCCAACTCTCTCGTGCAGGAAACCAGTTCATTAGAGCATTGAGCCATGGAGGGTTTGAAAATTTTTATAGTGGAATTGGTCTCTACACCCTCAATCCTTGATAATACAAATAATTTTCAAGTGTTTGATGAAGATAAGTAGATTCTAGATTTCCTAACTTGCTTTGGTGTGTTTGAGGAACAAATTATTGATGAAGAACAAATTGAAGAGGTAGATTTTGATGCTAGAGGGATCCTAAATTTAAAGAAGAATGTTATTCCCATAGGTATGGTTGAATTGGAAAGGCTTGTTGATCATGATAGATTGAGTAGAAATTAGACCACTCGAGGAAATGAGTGAGAAGCTATCAATTTGGGGACCAATGAGCAAGTAAAGAATGTTTTTATTGGTAAGGTTTGTACACTAGAAGAAAAAGAATGTATCTTATAGGCCATGAAATAATTCTTAGATGTGATAGCCTGGGGTTATGAAGACTTGAAAACATATGGTACCTCCTTGATTACACACACGATCCCATTAAAGCTAGGAAGTAATTCGTTCAAACAGAGGTAGAGGCCTGCAAACCCACTACTGGAACCATTAATTTATTAGGAAGTCAAGAGGTTTCTTTTAGCTAGGATCATCTTTCTAGTAAGTCACTCCATGTGGTTCACCAATCTAGTTCTAGTTAGAAAGAAGAATGGTGAACTAAGGTTGTGCATTGATTTTCGCAATCTATATAGTGAATCTAAAAATGATAATTATCTCTTGCCCTCATTAGATGAAGTATTGTAGATTGTTAATGGCTCCCAGATGATGTCTTTCATAGGTGGTTTAGTTGGAAAATGTATAATTATATATATGGATGACTAATTATAATTAATGACACCGAAGCCACATTTCAACGAGACATGGACATTGATTTTTGGGATTTAGTTGGAAAATGTATAATTATATATATGAATGACCTAACCATTTTTTCCAAAAGAAGAAAAGACCACATTGAGGATATGGGGAAGATTTTCCAAAGATGTAGGAGATATGGCATTTCCCTCAACCCAAAAAAAATGCATGTTCGATGTTATTGAAGGAAATTTGTTGGGACATGTTATTTTTGAATAGGGAATCTCAATCGACCCAGATCGTATTGAGGAAATTTTGAAGATTGGTTTGCTAGGAAGCCAAAAGGAGTTGAGATCATTCTTTGGAAAGATCAATTTTGTGAGAAAGTTTATAACCATGTTTGCAGAAAATTGTTAGACTGTTAAATGAAATGTTGAAGAAAAATGTGAAGGTTGATTGCACTCCTCAAGCTAGGAAAGCATTTCATGAAATTAAGCAAGCAATAGTGGATGCCCTAGTGTTGGTCAACCCTGATTATTCTAGGCCATTCTATTTATACTCCTTTGTTTCAAAACACACTTGCACAATAGTGTTGACCCAGAGAACTTAGGAAAGAGATGAACATCCAATAGCTCTCATAAGTGCACCTTTGAAGGATGCAGAATTGAGGTACCCTAGTATGGAAAAATAGGTTTATGCTCTGGTAAAGGATGTTAAGAAATTTAGGCACTACATCCTAAGGAGAAAATTATATGCCATAGTTCTAGATGCCACAGTAAAAACACTATTGATGTAGAATGAACTGGGAAAAAGGAGAGGCAAGTGGGTTTCCACTTTGCAAGAATATGATATGGAGATACAACCTACAAAATTGGTTTGAGAGAAAGCTTTGGTGCAAACAATTGCATTGACTGGACTAGGACTTGTGTAGAAAACATATTTATTGGAAGAAGTGTCTCTAGGGGAGTGGTATGACAACACAATTTATTATTTGTTCAATCATAGATTCCCTCCACATTTGAATTTGGTGCAACAAAGAGCCCTAAGGATGAAGGGCCAAAAATTTATGGTTCAGGGGTTAGTACTCTATAGAAGAAACCATGAAGGAATTTATTTGAGATGTGTAGGAAAAGAAGAAGCCAAGTAACTTATGGAGCATTTTCACGAGAGATTTGGAATAGGTCACAGAGGTGGTTTAGCCATAGCTCATCATATTTCAAGGGCTAGATATTACTAGCCTACACTTTTTAGAGATGCTTATGAACATGTGAAGGCTTGCCATATTTGTCAGAAAGTTGCGGATAGAGGGAAGAATCCAGCTATGCCTTTGCAGCTAGTGATTGATGTTAGGCCATTTGCTAAATGGGGAATAGATTTTATTGGGATGATTAATCCACCTTCTTCAACGCAACACATGTACATTTTGACAATAAAAAATTACTACACCAAGTGGATAGAGGATCAAGCTCTTAAGCTTTGCATGATAGACATGGCGATTAAATTCATTGAAGAGAATATTATTAGAAGATTTGGATGCCCCCATGCTTTGGTTTGTGACAATGGTCCAAATTTTTCATCCTTGAAGTTTTCTAATTGGGCATTTGAATATGGGATCACTTTGAAGTTCTCTTCTAATTATTATCCACAAGGGAATGGACTAGCTATGTCCACAAACAAGAACTTTCTCAACGCTATTAAAAGACTACTTGAGAAGAACCCCAAGGATTTGCATACACAGTTGAGATTTGCTTTGTGGGAAGATAGGACCAGAATGAAGAATTATTTGGGAACATATCTCTATCATTTGGTCCATGGATAGGACCTCGTCTTTCCACTTCAACTAAGGATCCTAACTCTTCAGTTTATTCAAGAATATCTCAAAGGAGAGGACCAGATTCAAATTAGGTTGTCCCAATTGACGCATCTTGAGGAAAAGAGAGATGAAGCATTGGAGAATTTGGCTAAGCATCAAGGGGTTGTGAAAAGGTGGTTTGAAAAGAAAGCTAAGATCAATTCCTTTAGGATTTCCATCTTGGTCTTTTGTTGGGACAAGGCCCATGAAAAGAAAGGTGATCATGAAAAATTCGACATTTTCTGGCTAGGCCCTTATCAAATTTTTGAGATCCTAGAAGTTAATGCATTCAAGTTGAGGACATTAATAGGAGAGAATACACCCATTTCCAATCAATGGGAAATTACTCAAGCATTATTTCCAAGCATAGGTTCCCTCCTGCGACCTACTTTGTGCATAGTTAGATTAGGTTGTTTTCTTCGTTTTCCCTTTTGGTTTTGGCGTGCTCCATTTTTGTTTTGGTTTATTGCCCTTCGGGTTTTTGGTTTGGAATTCTTCCCTTGAGTTTCCCGCTCAAGTGGTTTTGGGTTTGGAATGGGTAAGGATTTTGGAGTTTCTCGTTATGAAGGGGGTGATGATGTTTTGTTCATACAACTTGGTTTCCTACCATTGGGCTTTGTTGATTTGTGCAAATTTTGAAAGCCAAGGTTGTTTTCATCTTGTCATCATCCGGTTTGGAAATAAGCTTGACTCAGGAGGTTAATTAGTTATTTTTTCTTAGCACATAAGTCCAAGAATCATAATTCCCTACCTATTTAACAACCACTATGTGTCATTTTTTTGTTTCTTGGGAAAGGATATGGCAAGTGAAAATTCTACGTCTTGCTTCAGCACCACTACAATTCTCAAACCCATTGGAGGCTTCACTACCTACTAGTCGATTGTGGAATTGAAAAAAATCAATATGAAAGAAAACATAAAATGTGCTAACAAGAAATATCTAAAAAAAAGAAGAAAGAGAACAATGAAAAATATATTAGACCTTGAATATTGGTTTTGGGAACATGTGAATAACTCCATCGAGGCTATGGATGCATGGCTGGTAGAGGAGCAATATTCGTGGGAATTGTCGCAAAAACCTCATTGGGGCTATGGATGCTTGACTAGCAGCAAGGGAATGTCTAGGATAATTTTGAAGTTAAGATACTTATATAACTTGTCGTGGCCAATTCTGAAAGGTCAAGATGGTCTAAATATGGAATGAATGCATATACATACACTTAGAGGATCTTGGATGAAGGTGTTTTGATCCAATATCATATTCTTATACCCTTTTGAGTAAGTTTCATCTGCATATGATGATTTGAGGGAGATTAACTAAGCTTCAATTATTAAAGTGTTTTTCAACACTTTCCCATGGGGTTGCCAAATGTTGTGACCTTTTCACACATCACCCCATTCAAAATGGGTACCCCCTAATTTTTGTCCCATTCAGGTCTTTTGGCTTTGGTTTTGGTTGGTTTTTTAGTTGTCTCTCTTTGTTCCTTCTATCTTTCTGGAGATGTACCCATCTTTTGGCCCAATTTGAAGCTTTAGCTAAGTCTAGAGTGTGTTTGGACAAGTTTAAGGTTTCATTCTTCAAGATTGGTTTTTAGGTTAAATTGAGTGAGAAAATTGAAATCTAATCTTGGAATTGCAATTAGGAGGCTTCAGGTAGGTTCCCGTTAAAATTTCACTAAATTCTGACAAATTACTATTTTTAGCAAGTACTCAATTTGGGACCTTTTTTCTCGGGGTTTTTGAAAATCTTTCTGTTACATCATGTTTAGATCCCTTTGAGCTACTCACCTACAATATTTGAGTGAAATTAGGCAACTTTCTATTTTTAGTAAGTCCCCTATTTGAGGCTTTTCTACTAGGGCTTTTGAAAATCTGAGTATTACATTAGATTCAAGACCCTTCAAAGTGCTTAACTACAAAATTTGAGCCAATTTTGATAATTTAATATTTTTAGCAGGTGCCCCAGTTTAGGGATTTTTTGCTAGGGTTTTGGAAATGTTGATCACATCATTGAGTTTAAACTCTTTCAGAGGACTTGTGCGCAAAATTTGAATGAATTTCAAGAAATTACTATTTTTAGCAGGTCCATCTTTGACGGATGTGATGTCACACAAGCAGACACAGATCTTTAGTCTCCAGAGAAAAGTAGTATGAAATGAAAATGGCATCAAACAGAGGTTATAGAAGTGCATGCAATGAACTTAGGTTTTCCTACTTCTGTGCCTAAAATGAAGGGAAAAAATCAAGAAAAACTAAAAACTAATGTATCCCACAACAATCAACATTCTTCAATGAATCTACTGGTAAATTTCAAGTGCATTCCACATACTTACTATTTTTATTAAGTAACTTATAGAACAGGGCTTAAAATAGTAGGTGCATGCAAAAGGCTAGTGTGAACAAATCAGTCATGCCATGAGGATCAATCTGAGCAAAGATCAAGTCTTGAGAAATTAGAAATTCATGAAAATCACAAAGGCTTCATAAGTTGCTAAAAATAGAAAGCAGGGGCAAGCCATTTAAAATTGGCTAAGTATTCAAGATTCACCCTTGGGAGGTTTCTTTAACACTTCAGATGCAAATGCACCTAAGGCTTTCAAATATCAACTTAAAAAATTCCTAAGGCAAGGGAAAATGAAGCAGGAGGGGTCATATGTTCCCAAGAGGCAGATGAGAAGAGATCAAATAATTTCTAAGGCATTGAAGGTGTGAAATGTGAAGCCACCCCCTTAAATGGATCCAAGGAGTATAAGATGTGAAAAAAATTTCTAAGGAAAAGGATATAAAATCACATGGGTCTAAATGCACCCAAGGGAAGTGTGAGTCAAGATGGAGAAAATTTTCCTAAGGAAAAAACACAAAACAACACTATCTTATGCGCCCTAATACAAAGAGGAAAAATGTCCCCAAGGAGGCAATTGGTTGGGTTAGAAAATTTTCCGAGTCATGAAAATGAAGAACGACCCATCAAAATGTGCCCTACTAAAATTTTTCAAAAATGTCTAAGGCATATGAAAGCACAAGGGTTCATATGTACCCTAGGAGGAAGAGGTTGGATAATATATATATATATATATATATATATATATATATATTGTCTAAGGAGAGGATAATGAGAGCACAACCCTTTAAATGTGCCCTTGAGGAGATTGAAAGCAAAAGGATGAAAATTCACCCATCATACAGAAGTTGCATAAAAAAATTTATAAGGAAAAAAATATATCACACCCATCAAAATGTGCCCTAAGAAGAAAAGGTTGAGAAATTTTTCTATGACATTGGAGATCAAACTTGAAACACCAAGGGTCCAAATGTGGCTTGAAGTGTGAGCTACACCCCTCAAATACACCATGATAAAGTTGGGAAAAATTTTCTAAGGTACGAAATATGAAACAAAAGAGGTGAAATGCGCCCATGTATATGGGTAAATTTTCAATGTTGGAGATATTAAAAGAATTAAATAATTCCCCACGAAGTTATTTGAGATAACAAAATGTTAATGGGTAGTTAAAAGGGGAAAATTCAAATTTTGCATGGGAAAGAATCTTCAATGAAGGAAAATTTTATGACGACGTCTGGGTGACAACTTGCCCATCTCCTCTCTAAATTTAGAAATTTCCAAGTAGTGGAAGGAGACATTTAATGAACTTGCTAAAATAAACTCCCTCACACAATTATTTAAGCCACAAATATTTTATTTTTTTCTCACCATTTGGTGGTGTGAAATTGTGGCTCTTAGTGTGAGAAGAAAAGTGTGAGGTGAAGCTATTGAAGTGGGAAAGTTAAATCAGTAAGCTTGGGTGAAATTTTTCTAACTACCAGAAATTATACTTCTAGAAAAAGTATTTGAGGTTTGAAGTTCAAAATTTTTAATGCTGAAGGCTCTTCTTTTTTGAAGTTTACTCCATATTTGGGCCATCTTGAGGTTATTTATTTTCTAAGTTTGAATTTTGATGCTTAATCTTTTATTTTGCAAGATGGTCGAAGCAAGTAGAGTCAACAGAGCTGCAGGAAAGGCTGCAAATGTTGAATCAAGCAAAGCCAATGTATCCAGGCAAGCAGTGATAAAGAAGCTAAGCAAGACATTTCTTCCTAAGTCCAAGTTTACATCAAAGTTGGGAGAGTTGAGTGATACAAATATTGGTTCATACAATCTTAGAGCACTTAGAGGTCAAATGTACAAGCTAGCTAGCCACCCTCCATTAATCACAACACATTAGATTATGAAAATTGGACTATATGCAGTTGCTAGTTTTCCACTAGCCATCTAGTTTCTAGAGCTGATCATGGAGTGCGCCAACCACTACAGGCTAGAGTGAAGAACCATTGTTTCCCCTAATAGAAAATTGTTTGCTAATCTCACACCTGAAGCCATCAGAGAGACATTTGGAATTCCTACTTCTGACAGGATGGTCTAAAGAACAAGGGAGAGGGCTGAAAGGATGCATGCCTCTACTTTTGAAAGATGTGATGGCATGATAATTTTTCTTTGGTTGCAAAAACCTAGGCCTCCTTGCACCAAGCTGCCCAAGCAGATTATCTTGGATGATATGAAGCAAGAGTACTGTGATTTGATAATTATGCCTAGTCGAGTGAATGGAAGCTCTCAATCAAACATCTTTGAGCCATGGATGTCTTACTACATTGTGATTGTGATGGAAGGGAAAGAATGTGTTGACAGGGAAAGAATGAAAAATGACAATTTGGATGAGAAGTTCAGGAATTTGAGGAGAACCAAGATGTTCTACATGAGCTCATATGTGATATATAGGTTGGCTTGAATGACTAAGTATAGGGGAATAACTTATAAGGAGCCAATTGGGCGTGGTCCTAAATAGTTCAAAATTTATGAGGCTTGCCCACAATTGCACATGAGTAGCACCTCTAGCTACAAAAGGGTGAGTGATGCCTTCACCATGCATATAGCCAAGACTCTTCAGCAAAGAACTCAATAAAGAATATCAAAACAAGCTCAAGAACTGATCGAAGAATATCGATATTGGTTTATCCAATTTCCAAAGTTCACCTATATTAGGCTACAAGGGTTCATGTCATATCCATATAGATTAACAAGATACCCCATAGATAGGATGGTAATGTTAGAAGTATCTAGGTAGCTCACTCCCTATGATAGGTTTTAGAAAAAGAAGAAGAAAGGAGGGTTGGATTTCCCGATCATCATGGGAAATTCAAATGAGGTTTGTCCATCCTTGCTGGCAGCCAAATAAGCTAAAGATGAGTTGCAATTCTTCCATCTATTTTACCACACTAGCAGACACAATTTTGATCCTTATAACAATATCAAAATGGTGAAAGTGTGGATTATAGACAAAGTAATATATTGAGGACTTCTAGGCTAATGTGGTAGATAATGTTGAAGTTAGAAGAATATTTACCAGAATTCCCTTGAAGATGATCAAAGAATGCAAGATTGTTCCAATTCCAGATCAATTAGATGAGGATGTGAATGTTATGTAGCCAGATTATGAATCAATAAGAAACACACATGTCCCACTACCTGATTGGTTAGAACTAGAGATCATAGACTTGTACATTTTATACATACTAGTTAAAACATTCACAAGGAATTGGGCGGAAAGGAATGTGAATAGGCTTGAAAGAAGATCAATTCCCCTCACTTAAAATCTCATGGGTGACTAGAGGCCATCATCAGTTAGGAGAAGAAAATAGGTTGCTCAAGCTTCAAAACCACAAAGAGAAGTGCAAGTTCAACCAATGCCCCAAAGGATAGAAAAAGCATCACCCATGCATCACCCTAGAGAGCTAGATAACCTAAGTGTTAAAGCTCCTAGAGAGAAAATCAAAAAAAATAAGAAGAGGAGATGACAACAGATACTTGCTTCCAAAAAATGATTGAGACAACATTAGAAGAGGATAATACTAAAGGGAAAGAGCCTTGAGGTTGAAGAGAAGGTGTTCAGTAGATGAATGCTGACGAGCCTTGACAAAACATTGTTAGAGAAGAATTTTGTGAAGAGGAAGTGAGAGAGTAACAACCGCTTACTACTTGTGACCCACAATAGGTAGTGCCAGATTGGCTCAAGGAAAGGATGAGAAAGGATCTTGAGAAGGAGACTAACCCATCAATCAAGATGGAAGAATTCCTAAGTAGAATCAGTGGGCCACCAGAAAAGAAGAGAGATAGAAAGTTCTTGAAGATATCCACAAATAATTTTGGTTCTTGCACACTTCATGTGGTTGTTCCCAGAGATAAGTGTGACTAAGATGAGGTTGTCCCTAAAAATTAAGTGGTCACTACTATGGAATTAGGCCACCATATAAGATCTCAAATAATTGAATAATGTGATAGCTTCTATCAGGATCTAAAGGATAGGCTGCTCTAGATGGAAGGAAAGGACAAGAGGTTGAAAAGAGAACATAAAATGTTGATTGGTTATGTGTAACACTTAGCACATCCATGTGGAAAAGAGAATCTGATAGTTGATCTTCTGGCTAAGCTTTCAAGGGAATCAATTAGTGGCTTGGAAGATTTGAAGAAGATGGATCAAGAGGCAGCTAAGTGGGTTTCCAATGTTCATGTTGAGGTAGAGAAGTTCATTGATGATCTTGCCTATTCATTTCAATAGGCCTCCATTATTCTTACGTGCATTAATATTGTTGATCAAGCTTGGGGAAAAACTCACATTTATTAGGATAAAACTATTCCTTGCTTGGTAGTCTTGATGCATATGCCCACACAGACTTTGGTTGAAGGAGTGATCCAAGAGGGCAATAGATATGACTTCCTGGGATGGTATTCTTCAGCATTTGTAGGTTGAGGCTTCTTTGATACAACATAGGAAGAATCTATTAAAGTTAGGAAGGCTATGGGAAATATATAGGAAGGAGTCCTGATCACACTTGAATCCTTTTTTTTTTTCTAAAAGGCTGACTCCAAAGGAGGTAATTGTGGATAGCCTGAAGGGTAGATTGGAGCCTTTCTTTTCAGATGTGAGATCATTTGCCCAGGTGGATTACAATAATATTTCAACCTTCTCCAACATCATCTAGAGCACTCAAGATGCCTTAGTTTCTTGGGGTAAATCATGTACTTGACAAGGACAAACAGTCACGGTGCTTGAATTTCAGCTCAACCATGTTCCACCCTTCTCAGTTCAAGAGGTTGAGGTAGTGTTGACTAGATTCATCCAGTTTGCAGTCAAAGAAAAGAACAATGGGAACTTGTTTCTAGATGACAATATTCTAGATGATAGTGGTCATTAAATGCTCATAGTGGTCAAAGGGAGAGAGTGGGCTTTCTATGCTCATTTATTACCCGACTCCACTTGCTGGTAGTTTTTAGGGCATAATCTTGAATATGGCTTATGTGGATCAATTTAAGCCATTCATTGTAATCCAATCTAAGTTTTCTATTGGAATTGGCTAGCTATAAAAGGGACATCCCCCCTCATTTGTATCATAGAGATAGGAATATAAAGAGCAAAGAAGGAATAGAGAGAAATTGATAACATAACATAGATTGATAGATTGATAGATATGAAGAGGAAGGAAATTTTTTAATTGAATTATTTGTAATAAATTGTTATGAACACTCCTTTAATAAAAAGAGTTTCCATTGCTTTTGATTTCATCTTTTATTGTGGGTAGCTAGACAGGTTTATTCATCGTTGCAATTCACATAGAATCTTAAAGTAGAACTTAGAGTAGAATCAATTTCATTTCATGCAAGTAGATAGTTGTGGAATGTGTTGGTTGAATTGAGAAAACTTCGCTATTCCATACCACTAGTAGGCTCATTGATGGTGGGTTCTCCTTGTGTGGTCAACTAGAATTGTTTGGATCTAACTTCGATTATGATTTATATGTTGGTATGCGTCATTATGATGGTGTCTTCATGCTAAATTGTAATATGAACATTTCTAGTTACTCCTTTGAAGATTGCACTAATTTTGTGGAAGTTGTCCAAGGTGAGGCAAAGCAAAGCTTGGTTGAAGTTTGTAAGAGTTGATCTCCACATCCTGCGCTTAGACTAGATCATAGCATATTTAATCCCTACATCCATTCAAATTTTGTACTTTCTAGTTAACTTAGGAAACTCCAGCTTCATTGAAAAATCTTCTGAATCTAGAAAATCCATTTCTCTTTGAGTGAACAATTGTTTAAGTCCCCTTGAAGTACAAGTGAATCAAATTATGCCAACTGATTCTACATTCACTACATAAAGGAGTCTTGGAGTTGAATGAATGATCTTTCACAACCTTAGCATGCAAGAGATTTTGATCAAGAGAGGATAGAGTGACCATAGGAAACTTTATTCTATGTTGGTGTAGTCATAAAACACTTGTCAACAAGTCCACTTTTCTTTTCGACCATATCTTTGAACTCCTTGAATTTATTGAAGGCTTCAAACTTCTTCAGAAAGTATATCCACATTTTCCTACTAAAATCATCAATGAATGTTAGAAAATATATACTTCCTACTAAAGACAAAGTTTGCATTGGTCCACATATATCAGTGCACGAACTAACTCCAATGGAGCCCTTGCTCTATTTGAACTTCCTATAGGAAAACTTTCTTTGTGTTGCTTTGCTAATATACAACTCTCACATAGATTGGTTGGATGCATGATGGTTGGTAATCCTCTTACCATATTTTTCTTTTTCATTAAACTCAAACCATCAAAATGAAGGTGACCATACCTCAAATTCCATAGCCATGTCTAGTCTAAGTATTTTGTCCTGAAATTAATTTCTTCTTTTCCTTGAATACAAATCATCTAGAGGGGGAGCATCTGATTCCTAGTCATCTCAACCCTTGCAATTAATCTATCACTAGGATTTCTATCCATAATTGTACAAGCATCATTGTTAAAGAAAACTCTATACCCATTTTGCATTAGCTGCCCCACATTCATTAGATTATGTCTTAATATAGGCACAAAGTAAATATTAGGGATGTATCTATTTTCTCCACTTTTAGTAAAAAATTTATAACATCTTTCCCCATTATAGATACTATACTATCATTTCCCAATTTCACTTTAGATTTCACAAAATCATCAAGACTAAAAAATAACTCTCTATTCCTAGTCATATGATTGTTATGACCACTGTCTAAAAAGAAAACATCCTTAGAACTTTCCTAAGCTACATTACAAGCTATAAATAAACTTCCTTAATTATTATCAGATACATTTGAATAATGTACACCATTCTTGTCTATTTATTCTTGTTTCTTTCTACACTCATTTGCAAAATGACCATATTTCTTACAATAATAACATTAGATTTGGGATTCATCAAACCTTGGTGATTGTTCTTGAAATTGATTTCTTCCTCATCCTTTGTTATTGAAACTATGATTGGACTCATTGGTCCTTTCTCTTGATCTGAACTTCTATGACCATTTCTACCTCTTTTTCTTCCTCTAAAGTTTGATCTTCATCTTCATCTGTTAGATTAAAATTGATATCTAAAAGCATTCTATATAGAAGAATTGTTATTCCTATTCATTCTAGATTCATGAGATAATAAGGATCCCAATAGTTCATCTATAGATAGTTGTGTTAAATCTTTTGATTCTTCAATGAAAACTACAATTGTATCAAATTTACTAGGTAGAATTTTAAGAACCTTTTCAACCACCGTTTGATCAGTTATATTTTCCCCATGTGTTGTCATTTGATTAAAAATATTCATAACTTCAATAAAAAAAATGATCTATAGAATTTGAACCACTCATATGAATATTTTCAAAACAACTTCTTAGTGTCTATAACTTAGCTACGTTTACTTTGGTCATACCTTGATAAGCAATTTCTAGTGCCTCCCAAGCTTGTTTGGACCTAGTTGTAGCAACCCTTCGGAACACCAAATAATCCATAGCTTGTGATAATGCCTTAAAGGCTGCATACTCTTATGGTTCTACAAAACCCCTCTCTACCAAATCCCATACATCTTGAGAACAAAACAATGTTTTCATCTTTATAAACCAAAAAACATAATTCTTATCAGTAAATAGTGGAATCTAAGGCTAAGAAATGCTACTATTCATAGCCATATCTACAGAATGAGCTTCTTAAACATCAAAAAATATTTGTAATGATTCCTTTAGAACTATAATAAAATATCTTCTTAAATCTACCTCTCCATTTATCTTAGCACAACAAACTTGAGAAATCTCCTCCTTCGTCAATTACTTTTTTGTAAAGTTCTCCTACACATCAGCTAGGGTTGGCTCTAATAATAAATTTGAAAGCAACAAGAAGAAAATACAAAAAATATGATGTGAATGCTACAACAAAGAATCACACAATTTTTATTCATTGCAATATGTTTACAATGTCTCTATTTATAGAGGACTTCAAACATACAATTCTCAACTCAAATGAGGAGACAAAATCAAAATAGGAAACTACAACATAATATAACAAGAAACATGGAGAAGAGAGTAGGAGATGTGGAAACAATTATAACATATTAATAGGCAATGTCAGAAATAGTTAGAGACATGGAGAACAGGTGGAGGATAGACTAACTAAACTCTAGCAAACAAATTTAACAACTTGACAAAGAATGAACAAAACACTCAGTTTTGTTTCAACTGCTTCTATATGTGGAAGTGGCAATGGAGACGTGCTAGAAATTATACTGTTTCAATAGTATTTTGAGGATGGAATACATTATTTGTGCTAAGAGGATTTTGGTGTCATAAATGGACTATTTGAAAAGACATCTACCATTAGACTTTATAGTTGTTATTGTTAATTAACTGTCAAAGAATTTATCAAACATATGCATGTAGAAGAAGTCATGCAAGAGGTTGCAATCAATAATCTATGTTTAGAAAAACCGTGCACATGAGCTTGCTTGCACCTAAAGTAATGTGGACGAGCTGTGTAGTAATAGGAAGCACTTGTGTTTATAAAAGCAAGCCTATTATGCACATGTGAGATATATTCATATGCAAGAGTTGAGAGAGTTGAGTATATATTCTATACAGGTTTAGGTAGCCACAGTGAAGGAAAGGAAAGAGTTGCACTTTCCCCCAATTTTGGGAAAGGGTAGCCATGTGTATGTGTAATTGGTTTGTTTGTGTTGTGAATAAATAAGCTTCAATGTTGTGTAAAATCATGTATCCAATTATTGTTTAGTAGTTTCTATTGTGCATATGTTTTAATCGGCGAGTTTGCATGGTGTATGTATTAAATATATTAAATAATATAATGGTCATCTTAGTTAGGTTAGTTTCTATTTTTGTCTTCAATTATCATTTGTTTCTTTTAGAAACTTCATCTTTGTAAATCTATTTAAGGAGCCTTCATCTCCTTTGTTTAATACATTGAATATTTTACCCTCTGTTTTGTAATATCGTATCAAAGCAGGAGTCATTCTAGGTCTGACTCCTTCATGTGAGGGCTCAGGGCTTTTGAGGAAAGAAAAAATCATCTTTTATTCTAGGCATCAAATTACTTGTAGACACCTAAAAATGACCTAGGCCTGCAAGCTTCATTTTTACCACTTTCGTCCTACCATAATTGTGACATTTAATTATGTCCTTGGTCCACATTCAACTATTGATTAAATAATTTATAATTATTTAATTAATTCATATCTTTGTTTTCTTCATGATTATTAAATAAATAAATTTTATTTATTTATTAAATACGTCATTAGCTGTCTAAGTCTTCTTTTAATTAAATAAATTTCTTAATTCATTTAATTTCCCTTTCTGCATTTAATTATCCCCGATTATTAAATAAATGAATTACATTTATTTATTTAATACGTCATCGATATTTAATTAAATAAATTGATTAATTTATTTAATTAATTGGTCATTCTTCCTAAATTAAATAATTAAAATTAATTATTTAATTGCTAATTCTATATTCTTCTCATTTTAAATAAATTAAATTATTTAAAATGTCATGTAATCTTAACTCAAATTCTTTTGATAAATAATATGAAAAGATTATTTATTATCTCATAAAATCCATAATTTGAATTAATTTAATTCAAATTAGTAATTAATCTTCCAAAAATCATCAAACAATCTCATTCTTGATTTTTCCAAATCTTATCTTTGTCCAAATCTATCTCTTTGATTTTTCGAATATGCAAATCAGGCAATCTTATCTTCTTGATTTTTCAAAAATCTTTATTTTCTAATTAATTTGTCTCATTTATTCTCCACCGTTGATCTATTTTTATTCCAACCATTCGATTAAGGATTTTGCCTTAACCCTAATTAGGGATTCTTGGGTGTAATCTGGATCGTTCGTTTTAGGGTCTCATCACTAATTCATCTTGTCCATCCGTTCGAAATGGCCTTTTCTATAAAATGCCATTTCCTTCTCATTTTTCAGACATGTTGAGATTTTACGTAATTACAATAGGCATTTACTTAGCTTCACATTTCATTGTCATAGGTAATTGTAGTATTTCATTATTGGCATTAGGTTTTAGGCATTTGATTAATATTGACATTTGTTTTAGATATAGACATAGGCATTGGCAATAGTCATAGGCATATCAAATCCTTCAAATCTTGTTGTAGGGCTTAGGCATTTAAGATTGTTCAAAGTACAAATCTGAGGGCAGCATTTCCAGCAAGCAAGAAGGTGTAAAGAAGGTGAAGCATGGAAGATGGAGACTCTTAGTGATATATTTCCCTTTTGTTTTCATTTGATTTCCATTGTGCTTCGTTATATCGTTGGATGTTATGTTGTTTGATCTAACCATTTAACAATCTGATTTTCCCTTGATTACATTGGTGAACCCGACGTGAATGAACCAAGTAATCAACCAACCAAGTGAATGATGACTATGAAACAAAGGATGAGAAGTTGCTTCCCTACAAGAGGATGGTAGACAGTTTCTTGACATACTTTCAATCGATTTCTTTTGAACAAATCCCCAGGGTATAGAATAAGGCAGCTGACGCAATGGCTACTATTAGTTCTCTCTTGGACATCCCTAAAAATGTGTCACAATTTGAGTTCTTAGTAGAGCAGCTTTTGATACCGGCACATGATATCCCAAAATCAAAAATGGTTTGTGAACTTGTTGGTCCCAACTCTCCTTGGTATCAAGACATTTACTATTACCTAAAGTCTCATACCCTTCCACTGAACCTGTCAAATAACCAAAGGAAGTCCTTCATTAGAAAATCCGCAAGGTATGCCATTGTCAGTGACACCCTCTACTGCCGTAGTTTCGACGATACCCTCCTGAGATGTCTTGACATCGAAGAAGCATGTACGACCTTACGAGAAGTGCATGACGGTATATGCGGATCTCATTCGAGTGGTCCTACACTAGCTAATAAACTGATGAGACTTAGGTATTATTGGCCAACAATGGAAAAAGATGCAATTGAATATGTCAGGACTTGTCACAAATGTCAAATACACAGTGACTTGGTCCATGCTCCAGCACAAGAACTTCAGCCCATCACCTCTCCTTGGCCCTTGGCTCAATGGGGACTCGACCTCGTGGGTAAGATTCATCCAACCTCATCCAACGGCCATAAATTCATTATTACTGCCACTGAGTATTTCACAAAGTGGATCGAAGCCATTCCATTGACATACATTACCGGCAAACAAATATCAAAGTTTATCCTTAATTACATCATTTTCCAGTATGGCCTTCCGCAGTCCATCATCACTGAAAACGGATATCCATTCAAAAAACAAGACATACGTGAGTTATGTGAGCGATTCTATATCCAACACCACTTTTCATCTCCATAATACCCACAAAGAAATGGCCAAGCTGAGGCGTCCAATAAAACCATTGTGAAGATCTTAAAAAAGACTGTCAATGATGCTGGCCGTGACTAGCACATACAACTTAATCGTGCTCTATGGGCTTATCGAACTAGCATTCGTACTCCTACAGGGGCCACCCCATTCGCCCTGGTCTTTGGTGCTGAAGCCATCTTACCCATTGAGGTCGAAATTCCTTTGCTACGAGTCTCCTTGAAGGGTCTTACTAATGAAGAAGACTACCGACAATCACGCCTGCATGAGCTGGAAATGCTGGAAGAAAGACAGCAAAACTCACTGAATCATCTCCAAGCATATCAGAACCGCCTTTGTCGCAGCTACAATAAAAAGGTTATGGTCAGAAAGTTTGACATCGGTGACCTAGTTCTAATGCAGAACCCCAAGAACCAAGCAGACAGAGAAAAGCCAGGAAAATTTGAACCAAACTGGCTAGGTCCCTATATTATCATATCTTCTTTTGGTTCTGGAGCTTATCAATTGGCAACTCCAGATGGGGAACAGTTGACAGAACCCATCAATAGTTTACATCTCTGAAAGTTCTACGCATAGCATCAGAGGATGGAGCTGAGAATCATAATATACAAAAAAATTGCAAAAAGATAAAAATCGTCACCTTGATGAAAACCTGGCAAACAGGCGTTTTGGTGACACCAAAAAAATCAAAAAGTCAAGAAAATAGTAAAGAGAAAAAATGATTCGTTCAATAGCGAAAACCTGGCAAACAGGCACTTTGGACAAGTACCATGGTGAAAACCTGGCAAACAGGCGCCATGCGTAATCAATCATTGCTCTGCCATCTACTATCACTTGGTCTAACTTGGCCTAGGATGAAAGGTATTTCTGCCATTATTCGCAAATCGCCATCACATCCTACCCTACCTGTCATAGTAGATAAATGATTGACATCAGGTCCTGACGACTGTCCGTCTACCAAGTCAGCAGCATCCCGTCTATGTCCCTTGCAAATGGCTAAGTCTTAGACCTGACTGGGGGCAAAATGTTTATCATGCAACTGTAGTGGATGTCACAAATGATCTTGACAATTGGCAAAAAGTCCTGAAAAAAGACAAAAACATTGGCAAAAAGTCCTGAAAAAAGACAAAAACATTGGCAAAAAGTCCTGAAAAAAGACAAAAACATTGGCAAAAAGTCCTGAAAAAAGACAAAAACATCGGCAAATAGTCCTGAAAAAAGAGACAAAAACATCGCAAAATGTCCTGAAAAAAGATACAAAAACATCATAAAAAGTCCTGAGGAAAGACCTAAAAATTGTAAAACGTCCTGAAGAAAACATTAAACAAAAATCAGTAGACCACTCGAAGAACATAAACATCTGGTCATTTCTAGTCAAAGTCAATCATGTCAAAACAGTCTTCGTCATCTGTCCGAACTACGTTGTCTCTGCGCATTTGCTACGTAGGCAAGACTCATACTTGAGTCCCCGAGACATTAGGTCAGTCCTTTAGGTTTGTCAAAATAAAATCATGACACAATCTTTGGTCATCAAGACAAAGTCATTGGTCGTGTTGAACTACGAGGTCTCTGAGTGCATGACGTAGGCAAGGCCATCCGTCGATGAGCCCCCAAGGCCGCACTAGGTCAGTCCATTAGGGTTCATGGCACTACACTGGCACACATGTCAAAAGTCTTCAATCAATTTCCACATAGGGAAATCTCCTCAACCAAAGTAAAAGAATCATTTATTCAGCATGGCAATCTCATCGGCATATAGTCAAACACAAGTCAAACTCAGTCAAAAACAAGTCAAATCATCATATGCAGGTCAAACTATCAAAATTCAGTTAGTCTTTAGATGAGTCCTTCTGAACGATAACCTCTGTCATTTATGCCTTAGGATGTGTCCTTCCTAGGCGTCGTCATCGTCATTCGACATTTTAAGTGATCCTCTTGACACCTAAAGATCACTCTTCGTGACATTAGTATTCTTCAGATGTGTCCTTCTGAAGAACCAACTCTGTCATTTATGCCTTAGGATGTGTCCTTCCTAGGAATCGTCATTATTTTCAGGGACCCCTAATGACCATTAGGGATCGAATCCTCTTGACATCGGCATTATTCAGGATGTGTCCTTCCTGAATTCACCAAGTCTCAGCATTTTCCAAGATCAATCAAAACTTTAAACATTTTTGACATCTCCACATCATTGAACATGGCATCTTGACATCAGAACAATGGATATCCAGACGCACTTGGAAAACACTTGACAAATTGTCTTTTTGATCTTTTATCATGTTATTAGTTTTTCAGCGAGATCCCACTAAGCAGGATTTAGAGAAGCAGCGACGTATCATGTCAATTGACATGCATGACTACTAGTTTCTCAGCGAGATCCCGACAAAAGAATTTAGAAAAACAACGACATATCATGATAAGGACTTTATTTTTGTATTTTGGCAATCATGCTACTAGTTTCTCAAGGATGTCCTGGAAATAGGATTTAGAGAAGCAGCGATGTTTCATGATCTGTCCTTGTCTTTTTTCTGCTTGTGGTTGATTATGACAACAAGACTGGGGAAATCACGCTCATAGTATGAGTCATGATCATCCTTTTCTATGACTGTTTGTCTTATGTGATGGTACAACCTTGCACACCTTGATCTATGTCATATCATGGTGTTTCTTGACCATCACAACAATTTGCCCAATGACGATTAAGAGCAATAAATATTAAAGTCCTATGGAAAAATTTTGAAGGATTTGGTCTAGGAACTTACATGCATCTCCTTTAGTCATGTCATCTTCTCTCGCCCATCTCATATAAGCATTGCATCCATATTATCATCCATATCTTTTGCACTAACATTTCATTGTCTCTTCATATTCTAGTCTTCTCATCCATTTCGAGAGCACACCCATGTTCTTCAAACCTGTCTATCCTCTCGAGGGGGCATACTGTAACCCTCCTCGTCATTCTTCCTTCTCTTATTTTGCACTGGGGCATTTTTTGACTTATTTTCTTTGTCACAATGCGACATGCTATATTATGACAAAGAGGGGCAAAATGTAGACACCTAAAAATGACCTAGGCCTGCAAGCTTCATTTTTACCACTTTTGTCCTACCATAATTGTGACATTTAATTATGTCCTTGGTCCATATTCGACTATTGATTAAATAATTTATAATTATTTAATTAATTCATATTTTTGTTTTCTTCATGATTATTAAATAAATAAATTTTATTTATTTATTAAATACATCATTAGCTGTCTAAGTCTTCTTTTAATTAAATAAATTTCTTAATTCATTTAATTTCCCTTTCTGCATTTAATTATCCCCGACATTGGTGAACCCGACATTTTGGATAGAAATTTGTGTGTGTTTTTGTTTATTTTGACTATTTTGCAGGTTACAGCCAAGACGTCATACGAAATCCCGTCACCTTCATTCTAGCACAGAAAAATGGGCGAATAAAATATTTTCAAACATTTTCTAGGTTTTGTGGATCTTGGTCTTAGCTTTCCAGAACATCAAACGGTTTTAAATTTCGTTAAGATTTGACAAAGTTATGGCTGTTTTAGTGATCACTGTTTTTTTTAATTTCACTTTTAAACCCGCGTTTTTATTTTGTCTATAACTTTCCTTTTATGTAGAATTATGAAAAATATTTTCTGGGTTTTGAAGATTTAATTTTCAGCTTTCCATGGACATCTACCATTTGAAATTTTGTTAAGTTTGGAGGAAGTTATCACTATTTCAAGTTTGCTAGTTTCATTTAAGTTTTTATTTTTTATTTTTGTTAGTAATCTTTTCTGGTAGCGTGTGGTGATCCCTATTCGTGTGTCGAAGACCATTGCATAAGGAACTACTAATCTTTTTTTTGCAGATTTGAATGTCGAAGATAAGATAAACAAACATTGTGCTTGTTTTTCTTTCATAGATTAGCAAATATTTGATTTTGGTGCATATAAAAAGAACACATGTCTTCTTTGATTGATTGTGCTTGCAAGATGGTAGGTGAGTATGCTCTTACTTGGTGAAAACCTCGTGATCAGAAAACAAGACCCATCTTTATTTGTTAATCACCCTTCACGATTTGGTATATCGGAGTATCCTCTCCCCTTGCGCATTCGTGCGATCTTGGGTGTAAGAGAAACAGTTACTGACTCTAGAACTTGGGCCTGTTCTAGTGGGAAAAAGTACTCACCCTAGGACGACTTAGACCGGTAGCACCCTGACACCGAGGGACTTCCAGCTGGTATATAAAAGTGGGTTCTTGGGGAAACCCCAAGAATCACAAGCGTGGTTCTGACGAGATGGATCCGAAAGGGGACTCTCGCCGCATGGATCTCGCCCCACGAACGGAATGCCTGAATTAAAAACCTTTTGTCTTAGTGTCCAACCGTTCTATTGGCTGTTGCTTGGTATAGTGCAGGGTACAGTATCATGTCCGAAGACACTCACTACTGATCCCCTTGAGTAGAGATAGCAATTCTTGGGATGTCACTACCCAAAGAATCTGAATTTGGTGTGCTCGAATGACGTTAATGAGCCGTGGAAGGGAGCCAATGCCACCAATCCGGGGTATATCGGTGGGCTATACCAAGTATACAAACCCTTGGCCTATTGGCCTTTTTAGGATTGTGCTTATTTCATGTGTGATTGGTTACACCAAAACATCGTGCTTGTCAAGTGTTTTCTAGACTACTCAAACAATATACACAACATTCACAAATTTGGACAAAAATAGTTGACCTTGGACAACTCAGACTTTTCAACAAGACATTAGAAAACAATCTCAGTCCTCATTTTGAACTTAGACTTTGCATTGTTCATCTTAGTCATCATTTTAAACCTAGACATGGCATTTATAACATTAAGTCCTTAGTCAAACATCATCATCTTAGTCCTCATATTGGCCTTGACAACCTTGTCATCGTGCATTAATCATTTTCTTAGGAAAATGTCATCATCATCTTGCATTGTCATCCCTTATTCCAAAAATACAAAAAAAATTAGTGACATAACTTGTCATCTTAGTCTTCATTGTCCTTTGACATTAGTCATTTTTTTTAGACAACATTGTCATATTGCATCCCTTATTGTCAAAAATTCAAAAACATAGTCTTGCATTGTCCAAAAAATCCAAAAAGCATAGGCTAGTGTCATCCTTGCATTTAGTTGTCATTCTCATCATTCTCATTTGAGAAAATCCCTTTTACAATTGAGACTAGGCTTCAAAGACAACAACAACAAATGGCAAACTTTGGACAAGATTCTTATCCCAACATTGACAATAACACTTACGACACGAACAAACATTGGACTTTTTCTGACCCATTTCACAACATGAACATGCAATCTTCCATGAACATGCCATCTTCATCACAAAACATTTTTGAGCCATTCATAGAAAGAGACCAAAATGGACGAGTATATTTCAAAGACATAGAAGCTGCAAAGCAAAATCCTGATATATTCTCCTTTGCAAAAAAAATAGTCTTACGTGACCCTCAAAGGTATCTAGCCATGCTTTTGGATGAAGGGGATAAGTTACCACAAGGCTTTGACATAAATACTTTGCGACCTCCATCTGTCTATCCTCACCATCAACAGTCATTTGACACAAATCCTGCCATTAATTCACAACAAACATCCACTTATCACCCTTATCCTAACCTTGACAAGGGAAGCCAACTGTCCACTAGTCCATTCCAAACCTCCACGTCATATTCTGACCCTTCACCTATCAATCTCGTCCAATCCTACATCTCTTATCAACTATCTACCAACTCATGTCAAGTCCCCACATCATACCACACCAATCCAGTCGAAGTCTCCATGTCATATCCTTGTCCTTCAATAGTTAATCCAATCCAAGACTCCTTGTCATATCCAGTCCAAGTCTCAATGTCATACCCTAGTCGTTCATATGCTATTCCAGTCCAAGTTCCCACATCCTATCCTAGTCCTTTAGTCATTAATCCTTTTCAAGTCATCCCCTCATAAGCCACATCTAGTCATGAAAATTTTGTCATTGCTCAAAGTCAAATCCCATTGTCTAAACTTGAGGATACTTGTCAAAATGAAAGCCCAAAGCATGACCTTATAATGTCACCCTCATGTCAAGAACAAGGTAGTCCATCCCATGACCTTATTTCCAATTGTATCATCCACGATAACCCCATCTTTGACCAAGACCCCATCATTGACCAAGAAGTCCAAATCCATGACAACTCCATCTTCAACCAAGACCCTACCATTGACAAAGAAGTCCAAAATAATCCACTCCTTGACCTTTACACCTTTCATGATCAAACACTTGCCGACCCTATACAAGCCTCGACTATTGACACTTCCCATGATGAGACAATTGCCTTCATGGGACATATAGATGATATTCCTCCAGAACAAGAATCTTCCACTAAGGATATGCTTGCATATGATCAAGTTATAGCTAAAATCATGGGACTCTATGACACTAAACACAATGATGGATTTGACATTGATTTGGAAGAACCAATAGAATCATCTAAACCTGACATGTCACACAATCAGATCGAAGAAATTAGTCAAGAATATGTCCAACAAGACAATGAAGCTAAGACACTTTATCACTTAGGGTCATCTGTCTTTGTCAGAGCAGGATTTCTCACAGACAAAAATATTACAAGTGACAGTATCCACATACCTAATGATGGGTTAGCATCTTGCTTTCAAAACAACAAATACCCCATCGCAAACATAATCTTTCAAAGCATGCAATATCAAGGAAAAGGACTAGGCATACACGAGCAAGGTATTCTAGAACCAATACAGCTTCAGACAAATTACAGACATCAAGGTCTTGGTTATTCCTCAGAAAGCAAATCAAACGATGTTAGTGGTACCTCCTCGATACTGGGGGAAACCTTGTCAGATACAAATGTCAAAATGGAGTCCATGAGAAATCATTGTCATAAGATTGTTGCCAACACCCCCTCCACCCACATCATGAACCGTCATTCTATCATGAATCAACCTCCCCTTTGGAACCAACAAAAACAAAACTCTTACAAGTCAAAAGATCAAAATCAAATGTCAAAGGCCATTGAATCAAACAAAAGGACAAGTGGACAAATGCAATTAAAATGGATCCCAAAGAAAGATGGATCAAACAAAGACACCAAGTCAAGTACAAAAATCAATCACAATGTGGAGCCACAAGATAAGAGGACTCCCACATATAACACATGTCCACCTCCTTCAAAATGGTCATCAATCAAGGCATATAAAAGTGTTGGGTCCAAACACCAACCCTCCAAAATTAGTCATCCACCATCCAAAATTTGGAAAATAAAAAGTCATTCATCCAAATGTCCAAACAACCTTTCCACATCTACCATCATCTGTCATAATCCTACATCTCGCTTAAAGTCCAAAAATCCCACATCACAAATCTGTCACATCTTGGCAGCAACTCTTTACCACAAGGACTCTCATGGCACTCTATTGCGATGTGCGTATTTTGATAAGGCCAACTCTAGTATCAAAAAAGGATCACAATGACATCAATTAGTTGTATACAAGTGCTATGATCTTGACAAGACAACTCCTTCAACAAGGTCATTATTGGCATATCATGGCACCAGTCTCTATATCGGCACTGTCAGTGAATTCAAAATAGGCAATGGTCATCTAAAACATCTAGGCTATCCACAAAATCAAAAATAAAAAAATCATCACCCTGATGAAAACCTGGCAAACAGGCGTCTTGGTGACATCAAAAAAATCAAAAAGTCAAGAAAATAGTAAAGAGAAAAATTTCATCCAATGGTGAAAACCTGGCAAACAGGCACACTGGATAAGTACCATGATGAAAACCTAGCAAACAGGTGTCATGTGTAAAATAAATTGCCTATGTGGACTCTTACACTTGGGGGCAAGTCGTCTCATTTCCCATGCCTTCCTCATGACATTGACATCCATCTAAGCCCTATTATTTCCATCCATTTTTCCACCTACATTGGTCTTGACATAAAACTGGCACACGTAAATCATGCTTTGGGAAAACTCTTGACATGTCTATCTTTCGGTCATACATGATTCATGAAACATTATGTCATTGACCATCATAGTTTTATTGTCCTTATATGACATAGTCCTTGAAAATAATATGACAATTCCATTAGTCTCATGTGTCTCATCCTTTACCAATGCCACCTCTTATCCTTTCATGCCTGTCACCTATCTTAGCTTTCCCTTGTCAAATGGTCTAAGGATAATCATCATCCCATCTAGTCCTAACCAAGTCATTCCAAATGCAACAAGTCCAATTCATACAAGCACATTATCCAAAACATTACTTGACTTTGTTCTTGGCCCGGCTGTAGACCTCCATACTTTCGTCACATTATCGTCATCGTCCTCACATTGTTTCAGGATGTGTCCTTCCCATGTCAAACAACGTTATCATCACATGTCAATTGGTATTCAGCTTGACTAGGGGCACAATCATGTTGTCCTTGGATTCTCATGTGTAGGCATCAATCATATGCATTTTTCATGATCCTCTTAAACGTCAAAATCCAAAAACACCATAAAATGACAAAAAGACAAAAATATCATAAAATGTCCTGAAAAAAGACAAACATCATAAAATGTCCTGAAAAAAGACAAAAACATCATAAAATGTCCTGAAGAGAGACCTAAAAATCATAAAACGTCCTGCAAAAAAACAAAAACATCCAAATCAATGTCAAAATCCTAAAAATGGAGTCAAAGTCAGTCATGTCAGTCAGTCCATGTCATTGTCGAACTACATTGTCTCTGCGCATTTGCTACGTAGGCAAGGCCATCAGTCGATGAGTCCCCGAGACATTAGGTCAGTCCCTTTAGGTTGGTCCAAATAAAATCGTGGCATTTGTCACAATCGTCACATCAGTCAAATAAGTCAGATATAGTCAAAATTAGACACAAGACAGTCATTCAAAATGTCAATGTCAAAATTGGTCAAAATCAGATAGCATAGTTCAATCAATCATACATTCAACATCAGTCAACTTGCCAAAACATATTAAAACAAACAATGTCAGTCTCTTCACTCTTTGGTCCTCTTCAAGATGTGTCCTTCTTGGAGTTAGACCTTGTCAAAATGTCCTTTGCCTTTTCAGGATGTGTCCTTCCTGACAATAGGCCCTGTCAAACCGTCAACACCGTCAAATTGGAAAAGCTCTTAAATTGTCAAAAATATCAAACCGACAGGAAATCAATCTTTGGCAAACAAAATAAAATGGCTGTTATCTTTCTGGTCTATCTTGTCTTATCTTTTGACTATCTTGGCTATTTTGTCTTATATTTTTACTGTCTTGTCTTTTGGTCATGTTACTAGCTACCTCAAGGATGTCCCATTAAGCATTTAGAGGTGCGATGACGTCTCCTAGCCTATTTTATTTTTTTTGACTGTTGTCTGTGGATTGTCTTGACAAAAAGACTGGGGCAATTTCACATTTAATATGATTTAGGACATTCCTTGTCTGTGACTGTCTATTTTTCAAGTGGATGACCTTGCACACCTTGGTCTATGTCATATCATGGTGTTTGTTGTCTATTTGTGTCATTTTTACTGCCCAATGATGATTAAGAGCAATGAATATTAGTCCTGTGGCAATGTTTTGAAGGATTTGGTCTAGGAACTAACATGCATATCTCCTTTAGTCATGTCATCTTCTCTCTCCCATCTCATATAGGCATTGCATACATCTCATTATCCATATCTTTTGCACTAACATTTCTTTGTCTCTTCATATTCTAGTCTTCTCATCCATTTCGAGAGCACACCCATGTTCTTGGAACCTATCTTTCCTCTCGAGGGGGCATACCGCAACCCTCCTCGTCATTCTTCCTCATCTTATTTTGCACTGGGGCATTTTTTGACTTATTTTCTTTGTCACAATGAGACAAGCAACATTATGACAAAGAGGGGCAAAATGTAGACACCGAAAAATGACCTAGGCCTGCAAGCTTCATTTTTACCACTTTCATCTTAGCATAATTAATACATTTAATTATGTCCTTGGTCCACATTCGACTATTGATTAAATAATTCATAATTATTTAATTAATTCATGTCCTTTGATTCTTCATGATTATTAAATAAATAAATTTTATTTATTTATTAAATACGTCATTAACTACCTAAGTCTTTCATTAATTAAATAAATTTCTTAATTTATTTAATTCCCCTATGCATTTAATTCTTATTGATTATTAAATAAATGAATTACATTTATTTATTTAATACGTCATCGATTGTCTTAATTAAATAAATTGATTAATTTATTTAATTAATTGGTCTTATTTGCTAAATTAAATAATTAAATTTAATTATTTAATTGCTAATTAATATTCTTCTCATTTTAAATAAATTAAATTATTTAAAATGTCATGTCAATCTTAACTGTCAGTCCTTTTTGATAAATAATCTGAAAAAGATTATTTATTATCTCTCAAAATCCATAATTTGAAATATTTTAATTCAAATTAGTAATTAATCTTCTAAAAATCAAGCAATCGGGCAGATTCTTGATTTTCTAAATCTTATCTTCAGTTCACATCTTATCTCTTTGATTTTTCGAATCAAGCAAATCAAGCAATCTTATCTTATTGATTTTTCAAAAATCTTTATTTTCTAATTAATTTGTCTCATTTATTCTCCACCATCGATCCAATTTTATTTTGACTGTTTGATTAAAGATTTTTCCCTAACCCTAATTAGGGATTCTCAGGTGTAATCTGGATAATTCATTTCATTGATTTATCTCGTCCGTCCATTCGAAATGGCATTTTCTATAAAATGCCATCTTCTTCTCATTTTTTGAACACACACAGGAAAAACATTTGGCATAATTAACCAAGTGAATGATGACTATGAAACAAAGGATGAGAAGTTGCTTCCCTACAAGAGGATGGTAGACAGTTTATTGACATACTTTCAATCAATTTATTTTGAAAAAATCCCCAGGGTACAGAATAAGGCAGCTGACGCAATGACTACTATTAGTTCTCTCTTGGACATCCCTAAAAATGTGTCACAATTTGAGTTCTTAGTAGAGCAGCTTTTGATACCGGCATATGATATCCCAGAATCAGAAATGGTTTGTGAACTTGTTGGTCACAACTCTCCTTGGTATCAAGACATTTACTATTACCTAAAGTCTCATACCCTTCCACTGAACCTGTCAAATAACCAAAGGAAGTCGTTCATTAGAAAATCCGCAAGGTATGCCATTGTCAGTGACACCCTCTACCGCCGTAGTTTCGACGATACTCTCCTTAGATGTCTTGACACTGACGAAGCATGTACGACCTTACGAGAAGTGCATGACGGTATATGCGGATCTCATTCGAGTGGTCCTACACTAGCTAAGAAACTGACAAGACTTGGGTATTATTGGCAGATAATGGAAAAAGATGCAATTGAATATGTCAGGACTTGTCACAAATGTCAAATACACAGTGACTTGGTCCATGCTCCAGCACAAGAACTTCGGCCCATCACCTCTCCTTGGCCCTTCGGTCAATGGGGACTCGACCTCATGGGTAAGATTCATCCAACCTCATCCAACGGCCATAAATTCATTATTACTGCCACTAAGTATTTCACAAAGTGGATCGAAGCCATTCCATTGACATACATTACCTACAAACAAATATCAAAGTTTATCCTTAATTACATCATTTTCCGGTATGGCCTTCTGCAGTCCATCATCACTGACAACGGACGTCCATTCAAAAACCAAGACGTATGTGAGTTATGTGAGCGATTCCATATCCAACACCACTTTTCATCTCCATACTACCCACAAGGAAACGGCCAAGCTGAGGCGTCCAATAAAACCATTGTGAAGATCTTAAAAAAGACTGTCAATGATGCTGGCCATGACTGGCACATACAACTTAATATTTCTCAGTGGGCTTATCGAACTAACATTTGTACTCCTACAGAGGCCACCCCGTTCGCCCTGGTCTTTGGTGCTGAAGCCATCTTACCCATTGAGGTCGAAATTCCTTCGCTACGAGTCTCCTTGAAGGGTCTTACTAATGAAGAAGACTACCGACAATCACACCTGCATGAGCTGGAAATGCTGGAAGAAAGACGGCAAAACTCACTGAATCATCTCCAAGCATATCAGAACTGCCTTTGTCGTAGCTACAATAAAAAGGTTATGGTCAGAAAGTTTGACATTGGTGACCTAGTTCTAATGCAGAACCCCAAGAACCAAGCAGACAGAGAAAAGCCAGGAAAATTTGAACCAAATTGGCTAGGTCCCTATATTATCATATCTTCTTTTGGTTTTGGAGCTTATCAATTGGAAACTCTAAATGGAGAACAGTTGACATAACCCATCAACAGTTTACATCTCTGAAAGTTCTACGCATAGCATCAGAGGATGGAGCTGAGAATCATAATATACAAAAAAATTGAAAAAAGATAAAAATCGTCACCTTGATGAAAACCTGGCAAACAAGCATTTTGGTGACACCAAAAAAAATTAAAAAGCCAAGAAAATAGTAAAGAGAAAAAATGATTCGTTCAATAGTGAAAACCTGGCAAATAGGCACTTTGGACAAGTACCATGGTGAAAACCTGGCAAACAGGCGCCATGCGTAATCAATCATTGCTCTGCCATCTACTGTCACTTGGTCTAACTTGGCCTAGGATGAAAGGTATTTCTGCCATTGTTCTGCAAATCGCCATCACATCCTACCCTACCTGTCATAGTAGATAAATGATTGACATTAGGTCTTGACGACTGTCCGTCTACCAAGTCAGCAACATCCCGTCTATGTCCCTTGCAAATGGCTAAGTCTTAGACCTGACTGGGGGAAAAATGTTTATCATGCAACTACAGTGGATTTCACAAATGATCTTGACAATTGGCAAAAAGTCCTGAAAAAAGACAAAAACATTGGAAAAAAGTCTTGAAAAAAGACAAAAACATTGGCAAAAAGTCCTGAAAAAAAAGACAAAAACATTGGCAAAAGTCCTAAAAAAAAAAGACAAAAACATTGGAAAAAGTCCTAAAAAGACAAAAACATTGGCAAAAGTCCAAAAGACAAAAAACATTGGCAAAAGTCCAAAAAAGAGACAAAAACATCGCAAAATGTCCTGAAAAAAGAGACAAAAACATCATAAAAAGTCCTGATGAAAGACCTAAAAATTGTAAAACGTCCTGAAGAAAACAATAAACAAAAATCAGTAGACCACTCGAAGAACATAAACATCTGGTCATTTCTAGTCAAAGTCAATCATGTCAAAACAGTCTTTGTCATCTATCCAAACTACATTGTCTCTGCGCATTTGCTACGTAGGCAAGACTCATACTTGAGTCCCCGAGACATTAGGTCAGTCCTTTAGGTTTGTCAAAATAAAATCATGACGCAATCTTTGGTCATCAAGACAAAGTCATTGGTCATGTCGAACTACGAGGTCTCTGAGTGCATGACGTAGGCAAGGCCATCTGTCGATGAGCCCCCGAGGCCGCACTAGGTCAGTCCATTACGGTTCATAGCACTACACTGGCACACATGTCAAAAGTCTTCAATCAATTTCCACATAGGGAAATCTCCTCAACCAAAGTAAAACAATCATTTATTTAGCATGGCAATCTCATCGGCATATAGTCAAACACAAGTCAAACTCAGTCAAAAACAAGTCAAATCATCATAAGCAGGTCAAACTGTCAAAATTCAGTTAGTCTTCAGATGAGTCCTTCTGAACGATAACCTCTGTCATTTACACCTTAGGATGTGTCCTTCCTAGGCGTCGTCATCGTCATTCGACATTTTGAGTGATCCTCTTGACACGTAAAGATCACTCTTGATGACATCAGTATTCTTCAGATGTGTCCTTTTGAAGAACTAACTCTGTCATTTATGCCTTAGGATGTGTCCTTCCTAGGCATCGTCATTATTTTGAGGGACCCCTAATGACCATTAGGGATCGAATCCTCTCGACATTGGCATTATTCAGGATGTGTCCTTCTTGAATTCACCAAGTCTCAGCATTTTCCAAGATCAATCAAAACTTTAAACATTTTTGACATCTCCACATCATCGAACATGGCATCTTGACATCAGAACAATGGATATCCAGACGCACTTGGCAAACACTTGACAAATTGTCTTTTTGATCTTTTATCATGTTATTAGTTTTTCAGCGAGATCCCACTAAGCAGGATTTAGAGAAGCAGCGACGTATCATGTCAATTGACATGCATGACTACTAGTTTCTCAGTGAGATCCCGACAAAAGGATTTAGAAAAACAATGACATATCATGATAAGGACTTTATTTTTGTATTTTGCCAATCATGCTACTAGTTTCTCAAGGATGTCCTGGAAATAGGATTTAGAGAAGCAGTGACATTTCATGATCTGTCCTTGTCTTTTTTTTGCTTGTGGTTGATTATGACAACAAGACTGGGGCAATCACGCTCATAGTATGAGTCATGATCATCCTTTTCTATGACTGTTTGTCTTATGTGATGGTACAACCTTGCACACCTTGATCTATGTCATATCATGGTGTTTCTTAGCCATCACAACAATCTGCCCAATGACGATTAAGAGCAATAAATATTAAAGTCCTATGGCAAAGTTTTGAAGGATTTCGTCTAGGAACTTACATGCATCTCCTTTAGTCATGTCATCTTCTCTCGCCCATCTCATATAAGCATTGCATCCATATTATCATCCATATCTTTTGCACTAACATTTCATTGTCTCTTCATATTCTAGTCTTCTCATCCATTTCGAGAGCACACCCATGTTCTTCGAACCTGTCTATCCTCTCGAGGGGGCATACCGTAACCCTCCTCATCATTCTTCCTTCTCTTATTTTGCACTGGGGCATTTTTCAACTTATTTTCTTTGTCACAATGCAAAATGCTACATTATGACAAAGAGAGGCAAAATGTAGACACCTAAAAATGACCTAGGCATGCAAGCTTCATTTTTACCACTTTCGTCCTACCATAATTGTGACATTTAATTATGTCCTTGGTCCACATTCGACTATTGATTAAATAATTTATAATTATTTAATTAATTCATATCTTTGTTTTCTTCATGATTATTAAATAAATAAATTTTATTTATTTATTAAATACGTCATTAGCTGTCTAAGTCTTCTTTTAATTAAATAAATTTCTTAATTCATTTAATTTCCCTTTCTGCATTTAATTATCCCCGATTATTAAATAAATGAATTATATTTATTTATTTAATACATCATTGATTGGCTTAATTAAATAAATTGATTAATTTATTTAATTAATTGGTCTTATCTCCTAAATTAAATAATTAAAATTAATTATTTAATTGCTAATTTCATATTTTTCTCATTTTAAATAAATTAAATTATTTAAAATGTCATGTCAATCTTAACTGTCAGTCCTTTTTGATAAATAATATGAAAAAGATTATTTATTATCTCATAAAATCCATAATTTGAATTAATTTAATTCAAATTAGTAATTAATCTTCCAAAAATCAAACAATCGGGCAGATTCTTGATTTTTCCAAATCTTATCTTTAGTCCAAATCTTATCTCTTTGATTTTTCGAATCTTGCAAATCAGGCAATCTTATCTTCTTGATTTTTCAAAAATCTTTATTTTCTAATTAATTTGTCTCATTTATTCTCCACCGTCAATCTATTTTTATTCCAACCGTTTGATTAAGGATTTTTTCTTAACCCTAATTAGGGATTCTTGGGTGTAATCTAGATTGTTCGTTTTAGGGTCTCAACACTAATTCATCTCGTCTGTCCGTTCGAAATGGCCTTTTCTATAAAATGCCATTTCCTTCTCATTTTTCAAACATGTTGAGATTTTACGTAATTACTATAGGCATTTACTTAGCTTCACATTTCATTGTCATAGGCAATTGTAGTATTTCATTATTGGCATTAGGTTTTAGGCATTTGATTAATATTGACATTTGTTTTAGATATAGACATAGGCATTGGCAATAGTCATAGGCATATCAAATCCTTCAAATCTTTTTGTAGGGCTTAGGCATTTAAGATTGTTCAAAGTACAAATCTGAGGGCAGCATTTCCAGCAAGCAAGAAGGTGTAACGAAGGTGAAGCATGGAAGATGGAGACTCTTGGTGATATATTTCCCTTTTGTTTTCATTTGATTTCCATTGTGCTTCATTATATCATTGGATGTTAATGTTGTTTGATCTAACCATTTAACAATCTGATTTTCCCTTGATTACATTACTAAAGAAAATTGTGTTAAATTTGGTGATTGTTTTTCTTCAGATTCATGTTTCTTCTTCATCCAGAAAGTCGCAATCTTCCTGTTTAGCAGCCGCAAGTTTTGTTTCTTCTTTGTTTTTGGCTGCATGTGAAGGGTTTTCAATACATTTTTTATGTTCTCTTTCTTGGCGATGGATCTTCTTCTTGGTTCGTACATTTGCATGAGTGACCTCCTAAGTGCATTTTCTTCACTATTCTAGGTGGTTTTTAGTCATTCCTGTGTCTGCATTTTTTTTAGCCATTTTTGAGTAACGTCTTCTGGGTCTCTACCTATGATTTCTAGCTAAATTTCTAGATGCAATATGTGGGCTCATTTTCCTACCAATGTTTCTGAGCTCGATGGCATGAATCTCTTGGCAGTTTTTTCATTGTTGTTAGGCATCCTTAAAAACGAGAAAGGGTTTTAAAGTTTTATGGGTAATTTACAGAAAATTGTGATTCATTTTTGGTTGGGTGTTTTTAATATTTGTTTTCTTGGAAAAAAATTATCATTGGTGGTTTTTAAATTTTTTTCTGAAAAATCATTGGTGGTCTTTCTAATTTTTGCCTTAAAAATTAGTGAAGTTTTTTAATATTTTTTTTCTGAAAAAAATTATGGAGGGTTTTTAATATTTTTTTCTTCAAAAAAGTTCTAGAAAGGTTTTTACCATTTTTTTCCTTAAAAACGATGTTTTGTATGTTGATCTATGTCTCGGATTTTCTACTAGGATCTATAATTCGCAAAGTTGCATGGGATTCCTTTGTGGTTTTTTACCTTTTTTTCCTAAAAAGAGATGCTTTGTAAACTTTAGTTTCAAGGTTTTGCAATTTTTTTCTCATAAATCATGGTTTTTTGTAGTCTATTATGGGGTTTCTACTCATCTGCAAAAGTTTGGAGGGTTTTCCAAAATTTCCTTAAAATCATGGTAGTTTTTTTTCAGTGTCTTTGGCTACAAGGAGGGACAACTTTGTTACCCAACATCAGGTTGGACATTTTGTGATTATTTTTGGTTATATCCAGAAGTTCGGCAATTTCTAGGAGGGTTGGTGGTAGACTCATCTCAAGTGGTAGATTTAGTGGTAGGATCTTGTCTTTTGTTGTAGAACCATCTAAAGAGAAGGGGACAAACTTCTTTGTTTATGTGGGTAGTTAGAACAATGACCATTAAAGGAGGGTATTAAATACATTAAATAATGGTCATTTTAGTTAGGTTAGATAGTTTCTAATTTTGTCTTCAATTATCATTTGTTTATTTTAGAAACTTCATCTTTGTAAATCTATTTAAGGAGCCTTTGTCCCCTTTATTTAATACATCAAATATTTTACCATATGTTTTGTAATAGTATGTCTATACCAAGAATCAAGTATTGGGTTTTACATTTCAAGTGTAGTTTGGATGAAACTTCCCTTCGAGGTGGTGGTTGTTGGCAAGCCAATTTGTGTGGCTTCAATGTTTGATCAAAAGGTTGCAATGCACATTAATGAAAAATTTGGTCAACACATGTTTCAAATATTAAAACAATTAATAAACAATACATGTAAACCAAGTTCCATGAACCAATAATATCCTTATCTGCTTTTATTTTTCTCCCAATATAGCTCCTATGCTCCAAAAATATAGACAAGAAACACATTTGTGATTAATACATAGAACCAAACTTAATATATCTATAAGACAAATAATTGGTTATATAAATAAATCTCACAATAAGGATTAATTTAATAAGACTATCAACTGAACCATCACTGTATTCTAACAAGTAGAAATAATAGCATATACAATAGATATGTAGATCTAACAAATACATGTGATAGCAACCTAAAATTAGAGTATCCCCCATCCTATCTATTGGGTAGGTTATCCAAAGTAGATAAGATGAGATTCAAATCAAGTTTTAAAGCTATAAAGTGGAGGTAATCCACTATTCACTAATTGATTTTATGTTTGAAGAAGAGACAAAAAGATATTGGTGAGGATGATAGAAATATCACCCCAACTCAAGGGATAAAAGAACATCAAAAAACATTCCAAAAAAATGGTTGAGACATCCAATATATTTTTTTATGATTAAACTTTGATGGGGCTTCTAGAGGTGATCCTATTACCACTAGAGATAGGGTTATGCATAGAGATGATCAATGTTTCCTTGTTCATGGAGGTTCCTTGTTTCTTGGTTGTTGCTAAAAAAATGAAGTTGAATGGGAGAGAGTGATTGTAGGGACCTTTTGGCCTCCTTTCTAGATTTTAAAAAGGTGGTGGTCGAAGTAGGTTATCTATATTTTATTAAGGGTTTCTATAAACATTATTGTCCTAATGGGAAACTTTGGCATTGTCCAGATGAACCTAGAACAAACTATTCTTGAAACTTCAACATTATTGTCATCTTTGATTCCCTTTTGAGGATGTCATTTTATCCTACTATTTCAGGGAAGTGAATTTGTTAGCTAAATTTTCCACCATTTTAGGTGTGGATCAGGTGTGATTCATGGCTTTGTACAGTCTGCAACCTGATCCTTGGGAAGATCTACAAGACTGATTAGCTTTTAAGCCTCCATAGTTCTTTCTTTTTTTGTTGCCTTGGCCATGTGGTGGATCTCTAATCCTTTTTTGGCAATAATGTTTTTTTCACAGGCGGCTCATGTGGTTATAGCTTTTTGGCTTCAAGGTAGTGCATTGGCAGGCATGCAAAGGACTTCCTTTTAATACCCTTCACCATTGGCTTTGGCTCATTTAAATTATTTCATGTGGTATCCAATTTCATTCTTCCATGTTGCCTTTGTTTGGGCATGTTCTAGGTGGTATGATTTATGTGTCTTTTGTTGTCAATGGTAGGTGTTGCTTGGTGGTTGTTCAAGTGGCATTGGGTAGTTTATTTTGGGCTCTACACATGTGCAGTGATTTCTAGGTGCCATAGCTCTGCTAAATATGAGACCTATCTAAGAGGAAGAGTCTTTGATCACTGGTTGTGTGCAACTATTGACTGTAAAGATAGTGCAGCCTTGGGCTTTATCAATTTTTTGTTGGGTGATGCTAGTGTTGGGGTGAATGATCTTATTTACTAGAAGGCAGCCATCTAAGACAAATTTATCGCTAAGCTAGAGACAGTGGTACCTCTGGTAGGGAAATGACAATGGCTTCTTCACCTATCATCTCTTTTCTTTGATATCAAGTGGCTACAAAAGCGCCAAGTTTAGATTCCCTACTAGCTGAGGACTTGAATTCATTGGCTTCAATGCACAATCGCAACCTATGTAATGTCCCCTTCCAATTAGTCATTGCCACATCAGCATGATTAGCCTATTAGCAACCCTTGTAGGCTAGTGGGGCATGTTTAGAGGGTCTTCTTGGCAGATAGCTTGTTCGCAGTTGGCTTCTTTCGAGATTCAATATTCATATGGAAGTGTTCTAATGATTAATTGCTATGTTCCTATTTTTAGAGACCTCATATTATATGGTGATGTTATATTTGCACTTTATGTTATGAGTTATTATTTTATTATAAGGTGCAAATGTAAATTATAAAATATAATATATATATATATATATATATATATATATATATATATATATATATATATAAAGATGCTTCTAGAAGCCGCCCTGTTGAGGAGAAAGAAAAATATAAAAAGGGTGTTGGATTCCATTGTTCTCATCCAACATTTTGACATCAATAATTTTATGAGCACTTGTGGAGCTAAGGTTTCTATAGTATCTTGTCTTTGGGAATGAAAACTCCCATTGATAGCATAACTAAGGAAGTGCAATATCTTCTGAAGGGTTGCAACCGTTGGAGAGGTTACTTTAGACTTTCCATTGGGAAAAATTTGTGGCCAAAGACTAATTTTGGTATAAGCTGATTTGGAGCAGCATTGGAGAATATTTTTGCATCTTCATTCTTCACTCTTTGCACATCTTGGAGGACAAATTTAATTGTGGAGAATTCTGATTTAAAAATTAGAAAATTGTAGTCATGAGGAGGATGCCATTAGTGTGTCAATGTAGCTTGTTGGAGCCCCATTTTGCATCGATCTTCTTCTTTACTTGGTGTGCTCTTATCCTAGGGCCAAAGCGACCTTGATAGGAGCTTAAGGAGGTTGAAATTTATTGAATAATTTTTACTATTGCAAATCTGATCAGAACAAGGGCAATTTTCTTAGAGGGATCGATTTGGCTTGGGTCAAGGTCATTTTGGTTGAGATTTGATTCCTTCATTAGCTCTCATCCAAGGCATCATCATTCATCCAAGTTTCCTTGATTTTCATTCATGATAGCATTGCATATTAGGAGTTATAAGTTGCAGTAGTAGGTTTGCATTCATATCAGCAAATACCATATTTTGATAACATTGTAATTTTCCAAGAGTCTTGGCCATTTTGAACAAGAATTGTATTGAACAATCATTGCAATCAAGGAGGAATAAGTAGTTATTTAATTGGTGTTGTTATTGTGCATTTAAATATCCTATGTACTTAGCTTACTAGTTTGCATGCCAAGTGTTTAACGAAATGTCTCTTGGTTGTAGATGCATTTTATTCACTTAGTTTTTCATTTGTATACATTTAGAAAGCTTACATAATCATTGTAGAAGTTATTTTCAAGATTTCAAATCAATTTGGTATTCATCATAAGAATCAAACATCAAAGTGAAACTTCAAACCAGAAAACACAAACATTGCATACTGTTTGACAAAATTACAAGGGAGAAAATTGAAACAAATTAAGGTTAGTTTGAGCAAGGGTCATTACAGTGGTATCAGAGCTTTGATCTTGCCATCTTGGAGGGTTAAAGCTCTTCATGCGGGCACATGAGATTGGTCCACATAGATACTATACCCATCAAAGAGAAGTACAAAAAAGAAATTAGATTTTAAATACACTTTCAGAAGATTTGAGGTAGCCAGGTAAAGTAGTTGAAGAGATTGTAGAAGGAGCTAGACTTACAGTGGAAGAAAGAGTTGCTAGAATAGAAAGGAAGTTCGATAACATGCTTGATATGATTTCATGGTTGTTAGGAAGAATGGATCGGATAGCTACTCTAATTCCACAACAACAACAACATAATAATGTGGGTGAAAGTAGTAATTGTGGAAAAAGTAATGGAAATGGAGGTGAAGGGATGGTGGGACAACATACCACAATTCCAAGAGGGTCAACTTCTAGACCTTTCTCCTCCACTTTCACTCCAACAAAGAGCAACCATAGGTTGAGGCTAATGAACCATTTGGAGACTATGCAGGACAAGCCTATATGGAGTACAACACATTACCTCCAAACCTTCGAGAGCAATGGACTTTTGGTCAATTTATGAATCATAAGAATAGGAGGAATGGTGGGAGGAATGAGCCACATGATTCACCTAGAATATATTATCAACAAGCTTTTGGGAAGGTAACTTTGGCACATTTTGATGGGAGTGACATATGTACAATAAGGTCATGGGTGCAAAAGTTAGATAACTACCTTTCCTTGAGGCCAATGCCCGAAGAAGATGCCTTCAAGTTTGCTACACTTCATTTGGATGGAGTTTCTCATGAATGGTGGTATCATGGTTTGGTCACTCTTTGCCATAACCAGATTCATACTTATGAGGAGTTCACTAATAATTTGATAGAACAATTTGATGCTAAGGACCCTGAGGTGAAATTCTGAGAGTTGGTGTAGTTGAAGTAGCATGGGACTCTTGAATCATTTATTGTTGATTTTCAAAGGTTGTCAATTATGGTACCAAACATTTCAAAGAGGAGATTGGTAGTATTGTTCACAGACGGGCTGATGGAACCATTGAAAGGATGGGTTAAGGCTTTTGAGCCACCTTCTCTATAGGAGGCCATGAAGAACGCTAGGAGTATAGAACTTGCTGCCCCACAAAGCAAGTTCACATCAAAGGGGTCTTCTTCACATAAGGACAACAAATCCTTCTCAAAAAAGAAGGAAAAATAAGATTTTAAAGACAAATCAGCAACACCTTTAGATCATGACACTCTCAATGATTTTCACAAGAAAAAATTGTGCTTCTATTACAAAGGACCATATGATGCAAGCCATGATTTCCCATTGAAACCTAAGGGAAAAGAAAATAGAGTGATGTGGATTTTTTATGAGGATTCAGAATCAAAAAAATCAAACCATCCATCAAATTTAAAATCAGAGTATGAGGAAGCAAAGTTAGGGAATGAGGAGGAGCAAGAAGAGAAGTGACCCGATGCATGCATAACTAGTATTTAGCAAGAGGGTTCATTTAGAATATGTGAGATCTTGGCAGGACAAAAACTCATCACCTTACTTGATACTGGTGCTACACATAATTTCATTGATGCTCATTTGGTTGAGAGGCATGGCATTCAGATAGAAGAATTTGAGGGTATAGAAGTTAAGGTGGTAGATGGTTACACTCACAAGTGTGACCAAATGATTTCTAACCTCCCTATGCACTTGAATAATTATGAATTTAAGGCAGATTTATATGTAGTTAATATGGGTGACACAAGCATGGTTTTGGGAATGAATTGGCTTCATGATATTGGTGAGTTCACCCTTACCCTAAGGGAGATGGACATGAGATTCTAGGTGGATTGAAAGACACATGTGCTTAAGCCTATCTGAGATACTAGTTGCATGATGATATCTTTTAGGAGGATGGAGAGGTTTATGCGACATGATATGGTTGATATGGTAGCAAAGTGTGTCTTGATGCCAACTCAAGGAGAACAATAGAAGACAATTTACCACCCAAATATATATACAAGAATTGAGGATTAAGCACACCAAGGTTTTTAGTAATATACCACCAGGTAGACCTCCGGATAGAGGAATTGAGCACATCATTGAGTTGTAGGAGGGTGCCAACCCATGATGGTTACTCCCTATAGACACCCCAAGCAGTTTAAGGATGAGATAGAGTAAATTGTTAAGGAACTGCTAGCTATGGAGTACTTGAGACCAAGCAAGTCACCATTTACTTCATCAATTATTTTGGTCAAGAAGAAGGATGGAACTCTGAGGATGTGTATTGACTTTAGGTTATTGAATAAAAGGGCAATAAAAAATAGGTATCCTATCCCTATGATTGATGAGCTTATAGATGAATTACATGGTCCTTGTTATTTTTCCAAAATTGACTTAAGATTAGGGTATCATCAGATTCGGGTTAGGGAGTAGGACATAGAGAATACTACATTTCATTGTCATTGTGGGCATTTTGAGTTCGTGGTTATGCCATTTGGGCTGACCAATGCACTAGCTATGTTTTAGTCCACCATGAACAGAGTATTTCAGTCATAGTTGAGGCGGTTTGTCTTGGTCTTCTTTGATGACATCTTGGTGTATAGTAAAACTTGGGAGGAGCATATAGTACACCTAGATATATAGTCTTGTGTATTCTTGATAAGGAATCATTGTATGCCATGGAATCCAAGTGTGACTTCGGCATGACTGAGTTGCTATACTTGGGAAACATCATCAATGTAGAAGGAGTTTGTATGGATCCTGACAAGGTCAAAGCAATCATTGAATGGCCTATGCCTGAGAATCTGACACAACTTAGAGGATTCTTGGGCCTTTGTGGATTTTATCGCAGATTTATGAATGGCTACTCATGGCATGCAACCCCACTCACAGATTTGACATAGAGGGGGCATTTGTGTGGACACTAGAAGCCCAAGAGTGTTTTAAGATGTTTAAAAGGCTCATGACTAGTTGTCTAGTATTAGCATTGCCAAAATTCACTAAATCCTTTGAGCTACAGTGTGATGCTGCTGGTGAGGGGATAAGTGCAATCCTCATGCAAGACAAACATCTGATTGCCTTGAAAAGTTAGAAATTACAAGGTCCAAAGAGGAGTTACAACATATATGATAAGGAGATGTTGGCCATTATGCATGCGTTGGCCAAGTTCAGGTAGTATTTGGTGGGCAAAAAATTTGTAGTGAAGTTAGACCATAACAACTTGAGACATTTCCTTAGATAGTGGGACTTGAATGACTGGCAGTAGAAGTGGGTGAGCATGCTGCAATCATATGACTTTGAGATTGCCTTTGTCAAAGGGACACAAAATGTAGTTGCAGATGCTTTATCCCAATGGCCACATTTGAGTTCCATGGAAAAGATCATAGAGGATTGGATGCATCTTATTGCAGTAGAGAATTCCAAGGATAGTTGGGCTTTAGAAGTTGTTGAGGGGTTGATACAGGATGCTAGATATTCAGTTGTAAATGACCTTATCATTTACAAGGGACAAATTTATTTGACCCCAGGATCGGAAATGAAGAACACTATTTTGAGGACCTTCCACAATACACCTATGGCAGGTCATCCTCCTAGGTATTTCAAAACCTACAAACAGATATGGGAGAGGTTCACTTGGAAGGGCCTCAAGGCTAATGTTCTTCGCTATGTGAGAGAATGCCCTATTTTCCATTAGAATAAATAGGAGCACACTCACCCTATAGGCTTACTTCAACCACTTCCAATTCCTACTAGGAAGTGGGAGTGTTTTTCAATGGAATTCATTATAGGCTTGCCGAAAGCCTAGGGTAGGGACTGTATTTATGTGGTTGTGGATAGTTTGACCAAGTATGTTCATATCTTTCTAATCACAACCACTTATTTAGCTACATAGGTAGCATAGTTGTTCTTTCATGTGATATTCAGGTTGCATGGGTTGCCTTGGAGTATAGTCAGTGATAGGGACAACCAATTTATGAGTCATTTTTGGTAGGAGATTTTTAAGCTATGTGGGATTGAGCTCACTCCAAGTACTAGCTACCACCCCTAGACAGATGGACATACATAGATTGTTAATAAGTGGGTGGAGGGATATCTCAGAAATTATGTTGCAAGGTAGCAAAAGGTTTGACTAAAGTGGATTTATCTTTGTGAGTATTGCTACAATACCACTTACCACCTTTCGATATAGATGGCACCATTTATGGCCTTGTATCTTTATGAGGCACCAAGCTTCCTAGATTTGTTGTTGAGTGATAGTCAAGTTCCTAGTGATTGAGATTTATTGTAGGAGAGTTAGGATATCATGGGGGCTCTTCGTGAGAACATTCAAAAGGCACAAAGTCAATAGAAGCAATATGTAGACTAGAGGAAAGTTGAGCATTCGTTTGCAGTTAGCGATATGATATATTTGATGATGCAACCCTATAGACAGTCCACTCTCAAGAAGATTGGTGCAAAGAAGCTCAAGCCATGATATTATGGCTCTTTCAGGATTATCAGATAGGTTAGAGAGGTGGCTTATAAGTTAGAGTTTCCAGGTAATAGTAGAGTACATAATATTTTCCATGTGTCATGCCTCAAGAAGGTGTTAGTACATTGTATGGTTCCTTCAACAACTTTTCCACCCTTGGATGATGAGGGGAAATTGATTATGGTACCTGAGGCTATCTTGGATGTTAGGGAGAGGACTTTGCAGAGATGGATCATCATAGAGTATTTGATCAAGTGGAGGGATTTTTTGGTTGAAGATGCTACATGGGAGAGTGAGGAGATCTTACAACATCCTGAGTTGAGATTGCTTGTGGTCAAGCAATTTCAGGAGGGGTGGATTGTAATGTCCCCTTCCAGTTAGTCATTGACACATCAACATGATTAGCCTATCAATGACCCTCATAGGCTAGTGGGGGCATGTTTAGAGGATCTTCTTGGAAAATAACATGTTGCCAGTTGACTTCTTTGGAGATTCAGTATTCATATGGAGGTGTTCTAATGCTTAATTGATATGTTTCTATTTTTAGAAATCTCATATTATATGGTGACATTATATTTGCACTTTATGTTATGAGTTATTATTTATTATAATTAGGTGAAAATGTAAATTATAAAAAAAAATTTAAAAAAATTAATATGCTTCAAGAAGCAACCCTATCTGGAGAAATAAAAATATAAAAAAGGGTGTTGGCTTCCATTGTTCTCATCTAGCATCTTGACATCAATAATTTTATGAGCACTTGTGGAGCTAAGGTTTCTGCAATATCTTGTCTTTGGGAATGAAAACTCCCATTGATAGTATAACTAAGGAAGTGAAATATCTTCTAAAGGGTTGCAGCCATTGGAGAGGTTACTTCAGACTTCTCATCAAGCAAAATTTGTGGCCAAAGGCCAATTTTGGTATAAGTCAATTTGGAGCAGCATTGAAGAATATTTTGGCATCTTCATTCTTCACTATTTGCACATCTTGGAGGACAAATTTAATTGTGGAGAATTTTGATTTAAAAATCATAAAATTGTAGTCATAAGGAGGAAGCCATTAGTGGGTCGACTTAGCTTGTTGGAGCCCCATTTTGCATTGACCTTCTTCTTGACATGGTGTGCCCTTCTCCTAGGGCCAAGGCGACTTTGCTAGGAGCTTAAGGAGGTTGAAATTCATTGAAGATTATTTATTGTTGCAAATCTGATCAGAACAAGGGTGATCTTTTTAGAGGGGTTGGTTTGGCTTGGGACAAGGTCATTTTGCTTGAGATTTGATTCCTTCATCAACTCTCATCCAAGGTGTCATCATTCCTCTGGGTTTCCTTGCTTTTCATTCATGATAGCATTGCATATTAGGAGTTATAAGTTGCAGCTGTAGGTTTGCATTCATATCAGCAAATATCATATTTTGATATCATTGTAATTTCCCAAGAGTCTTGGCCATTTTGAACAAGAATTGTATTGAACACTCATTGCAATCAAGGAGGAATAAGTAGTTGTTTAATTGGTGTTGTTATTGAGCATTTAAATATCCTATGTACGCAGCTTACTAGTTTGCATGCCACGTGTTTAACGAAATGTCTCTTGGATGTAGATGCATTTAATTCACTTAGTTTCTTATTTGTATGCATTTAGAAAACTTGCATAATCATTGTAGAAGTTATTTTCAAGCTTTCAAATCAATTTGGAATTTATCATAAGCATCAAACATCAAACTGAAACTTCAAACCAGAAAACACAAACATTACATACAAACTGTTTGACAAAATTACAAGGCAGCAAATTGAAACAAATTGAGGTCAGTTTGAGCAAGGCTCATTACAAGCTGGATAGGATGGAAATTGTTACTATTTACAGGGATGTGAAGTACTTAAAGGACAAAAAAATATACCTCAGTCAAGTTTTGGAAATTCTTATGGTAACCCATTCTCAAAGGTGCATGGAGATATCTAGGTGGCCAGGAAGGAAATTGGTACAATCAATCAAGAATTGAAGTTGTTTAAAGATTCCTAAATAGACCACAGTTGGTTTTTCGAAAATCTTATTGTGACCCTTCCTCAAATATCCTTGGAGGTGTCTAGTATGTTCACCGTCACTGTTTTGGGTTTGGTGGAGGTAATTTGGGACAAAAAAAGGGTGGAAACCTTTCAAGGTGTTAAATTCCCTGCTCTGGCAACTTCATTTTTTGGGATTTACAAGTGGCTAAAAGGAGGTGGTTGTGGAAGATATGGTAGGCTAGAAGTTTAATTCCTCAAGTGAAGTCGGTGGTTGGGGGTTGGGTGGCGTTAGTGGGGAGTGGGGAGAAGGGGTGGATTTGATGCTTAGGTGTCTTTGGAGGATAACACTGTGAGTTTTTGTTTTTAAGTTCAGCTCCTCCATTTTCGTTGTTATTGCTAATCTAGAAGTTTTGCTTGGCTATTTCCAGTTAACAGCATTGGCAATCTGTTTCTTTTGGTGGGCTTTTACTTATGACTATGAACATCATTTGTTTTGTAAAATCATGCTTCCTAGGAAGGAACTCCTATAGATCCTCTACTATATAATCAAAAATGTTGGAAGCTATCATATGATTCTCAAACAACACTAGCATTACTCTCAAAATACTTGTGACTACCAACCAAATTTGCCATGTTTTTTTATTTTTTCAAAAAATAGTTTTGAAATTGCTTTATTTAAATACACCTATCATTTTTTGTCTCATGTTTTAAATATCTTTTTAAGTTTGTCTTTGAAAATATTTTTTTTAGAATTATATTTTGAAAATTAATGAGATTTCTCCTTTTATTTTATAAGCTAATGAGAATTTAGGTAAAACATTTGGGCTACCCCTAAAATACTAGACCGTGCTCCATGAAGGAAAGGCAAACTATTTTAGGATCAGCCCTTTGCTTTTTTACATAAAGTAAAACCTCTTCAGGTAAAAGAAAACTGTTTTCTCCTAGAACCCCACCCTTCTTTATTACAATCGGGATTTGCTTTATGTAGCATGTTTGATTTTAATTTCTAAGCACAATATTTGAAATGAAATTAACAAAATCAGATTTTTTCTCTATTCTTGCAATATTATATCAAATGTTTTTAGTGTCCTGATTTTTTCCCATTTTTAGTCCAGGTAATTGAATTCTATTTACACTTTCATCATGCAACTATATAATGCTGTGTACATAAAGTAACAAGTGTTGAAACTGATGTAAAACTAGTTTTGGAGAATCAAAATTCCTAATGTATGTATGGCTTGGCCAGAAAACTGGCATGGAAAATATCATAAAGTCAAGAAACTGCACATATTTAACTGCATATCTTATGCTGGTTGAATAAATAAGTTAAAAGTTTAGAGATCCACCCTATTTGAAACTAAAATGGAACTATACAGAATTAGGTTCTCATGAGAACAACAATATAATCCTAACAAAGGTGTAGAAGCCTTTGACAAATCAACATGCTGAGGTTCTAAGCACAGCCATTAAAATGTTTAAGAAACTTTCTTTGAACAAGCCATGCTTGTATTGGGATGACACATTTAATCTTTGTACTAAAAAAGACAATTATTGAATGGGTGAAAAAAGGACCTGCAATCTAGACAATGCAGACATAACAATGCAGACATAACTATTCTCAGAATTTAATCATATAAAGATAAACAATTTGAAGGAGAAACAGAGAAAAATTGTACAGACGTAAGCCAGGTAAAATGTAAAGAGCCTAAAGTGTTTATGTAAGACAGGCACACAAACCACCTTGCAAATGGAAAGTCAATTTTTCTATTACAGAGGATTATATCTAATCAACTTGGCACCTGGTATATTTTCTTGTTTTTAAAGAGTTGTTCAAAACAAAACTTCAGACCTTTTTATTATGAACATGCTTAGGTTAATGCAAGGGTATTGTCCTTAAATCATGTAAACTCATGAGTATTGTGTACATCTCTATGATGGTCTATATGCACGCACATCCATGTTAGCATATGCTAAAGAAAATTTTATCTGCTGTGTTTTGATATATTAATAATTAAGCTTTTACTACACTATTTTGTAAAGGGAACTTATTTTAAAAGTCCAAGGATCAGATGATAATATATTAGAACTGAACATGAAATTAATTGTGTGAAAAGTACATGTGAAGTGCGTTCATGTACATGTGTGGATGTGAATGTAAATTTTGTGTTGAAGCAAACATTTAGAATGATGAAAAGGACTGAAAAGAGCTACAAAAATTGCATCAGTTTCAAGAAATGCAAAACAAGGACGGTTGAGAGGAGCATGAAAGGGACAGATTTTTATAATAACCAAGCTAGAAAATACAGATTTTAATGGCGAACGTAGGCTTTTTCTCTAATGGACCACAGATTTTAGATATATTACAAAGTACAGAAAATATTATAGATACCTAGCTCTCACTTAAAATAGAATGTGTCAATATTTCAAACAGCGTACTGTTTTGTCAGCTGCTATTGGTGGCATGAATAGAGTCAGCCCTCCATCTACACAGATCCGTTTTCTAAAAACTGTAACAAGTCTAGGTGCAAGGTATCTATAACGAAAATTGGCTTTTTTCTACATGTCACTATCCACTGAAAAAAACTATATAGTAAAATAAGATACATTGAGCTCAACTACTAATAGCTTAGAAAATTTAAAAACATAATTAAAATTAACAAACATAAAGCATATACCCTGGTATGAAGGATGATGTAAACACAACATCAATTAGATCTTCTTTAGAATCAAACTAATCTACAAGTAAGGCCCTTGGTGACCTGAACACCTGTGTTATAACAACTGTACCATCATAACAACAGTAAGTTGCACAATATTATTAAGGAAGTAGAATTAAAACAATTGGTAAATAAAATTAATATGATCTATTATAAAGAAATGGAACAAGCTTCAAGCAGAATGTCAAGGTTGTAGGCCTTATTCCAGGACTTGGCGCTACATATAGTTAGCATATGAATATATATAAATATTGAAATTGATTACAATGTCAGTTGACACAACCCAAACCAATGAAACAGATGCCATAATTCAGCAGTTATATAATGTCATTAAAGCTATGCAAAGAATAATGACATCAGGAAAGTCCTACGTAAATGAAATAAAAAACCAGTCTACTAGAAACCTAAAAAATCTACTTGGAATTTTGGTAAGTTGCCTAAAACTATGCAGGTATTTTAAATGCACAATTGGAAACATCTTATACAATATATACCATAATACTTGGACTTAATTTCATGTTGTGAGGCACTGTCACGGTACAGTATATCAGATTCAAGATGGTTATTAATCACAAATTTTTCATGAATAGATTTTTTCTCTGTTGCTTGCTTACTGGGCATTATAGTTGTTCCATATTTTTGGGAATCCATACTATATTAGTTAAATGCCTAATTTTATGTACTCTAATTTGATATTTCGTAGTACATAGGTGAGCAAATCATGAACATTTCTCAGAAGATTGTACTAACAGAGGTGTCAAAGTGAAACTAAATAGTCCATATAAAAAATATAAATTCAGACAAGGAGAGATTACCATAGGAGCTCAAAAGGAAACCTAGGAGCAAAATTTTCAATAAAACACAAAGACAACATCAGCTAATTGTAGGAGAATTAAAAATCTTCAGAATACATAACAAGAAGACTTTGTACCCAAATGCAAATCTGGAGCTAGTTGATGCAAAATTTCATGCTAATGGTCGGCCGTTCATTCCAGAACAGATTAAAGACAGCTCACACTTGACAAATAGCTCATTTTTCCAGAATAATGAACACAAAACTTTTGTATATAGATTAAATTGAATACAGATCCTCTAACTTGAGGACAGTAGTGTGTAGGAAAACTAAATCCCTTCCTGAGATTCCCATGTTATTCAAACTGCCATTCCTGGTTTACTCCTCTTTAAACAGTCAAGCAGAACCCTCATCTATTCAGGATTAACAGTAAAATGAATGTCAGCAATCTCTCAATGACTTACATGCTCCACCAATGCCAGGAAACTGGCCACTTATTCCATCAAACCGGATGTTCAAATATATCCAGGTATTCCATATAATTTCATAATATTGAATTGTAACATGTGGAGTGGAGATTTGATGCATGTGTGGACTGGTGGTAGGATATGCATCTAGAATCAGGGATGCTATAATTACCCTGGTTGATTTATAGAGTTTCCAGAATGCCTTCAATTCATTTCCCTAGAAGGTCCTCACAAAAACCATCATTCAATTATTCTATGGTAGTACTTGTTGCTACCATGGCAGTCAAAGCTATGGCAATCCTCCTTTCCAATAGGATCCTTCATGGCAGCATGACAGTATGTTTGCCATGTATGCTGAGTGAGTTAAGCAGTTTCAGTCATAATGGAAGCATAAAAAAGTGCTATTATACAAAATATGAATGGATCTCTTCGAAATACATGGAAATGTAAACCGTCCCTTCCTATATACAGATGTACAAGAATTTTCAGAGATGCAAAGTTGAAACAGGCTGCTGCTAAAGTAACAGATTGTTGCCAGAGATGCAAATGTGTTTTTTCAGTTGCTCACAAAGTCAGTTAAAAAAATTTCTGATCTCTTAAACTCATCCATGATACCATTTATTCAAAAACCTGCACACAAAACCAAAATTCTCTCGGCCATCCTTTATTCTATTTTTGGGTGATGCAAGATCATGGACCCAGATGCTACTACATTGTTGTAGCTCAGGTTTTTCTCTCAAAGGTTGGATTTCTCCAAAGTAATCATTGTGTCTTCCATTTTATTGCTGCTTGCTCTTGCTCCTTCATGTTCATTTGGCTGTTTAAATATTACAACAAATCTTCTTAATATGTAATTGGTGAAGATACAGAATGGAATATCCATCCTAGTTTACAAATCAGATTGGTAGCAGAGTGGCTGTATGCATTGATGGAAAGTTGTGACTTATTTTGTAGGTTAATACCTACAAGATCAAGTGGTGAAGACTTGTTGCATTTTCAAACAGACATCAAATCCAATAGTTGGAAGAAAAAATTGAGAGGCATGGCAAGAGATGCCAAACCCTTCGATGGAGAAGCAAAGTGCTTCAAGTTGGAAGTTGATGTGACAAGCAAAGCTGAGTCAATGGAGAGTCCATATTGAAGAGCATCATGGAGGTTCTCATGGAGAAGTTGTGCTTATTGGAAGACACTAGAAGCAAGGTGAAATCCTCTCCAAAGAAGAAGAGCGATCCCATGGCAAAAACAAGTCTACCAAAGACACCTTCGTTCATGGCTGAAGCAAATATTGAAATTTTGCCATTTTAAGGAGAGATGGATGTATAAATGCTTGACCATTGGTTGGCACAATTAGAGGCATATTTCAATATGCTTACCCTTGGCATAGAACAGAAGATTACCTTTACAAGACTATGAATGGCAAAGAAAGCTTTAACTTGGTTTAATTATTATTAGATCCTTATAATCCATTCTTGAGAGGTGGTAAGTTGATTAGAGTGAGCTGGAAACATTGTTCTAATTCTACATTGGCTATTGGGTGCATTTGGGAGTGGATCATTGAAGATTTATGAGTCATTATCTCGCTGTCCATACTGCTGCAATGAAGTTTTAGACTTGTACCTGTCATCTATTTGCCATTTCTTTGAGGTAAATTTTCTATTTCAATGATGGGTGGTTAGTTTCTTGAGTTGTGATTCTTTGGGGGTGTTCCAATTAATTTCATTTCATATCGTTAAGTTGCAAAAAAAAATCTTTATCCTTAATTTGGAAGATTTGAATGAGATAACATTGTCACATCGAGTGGTAGTACCACCAGTGATTTGATCATCTTATTTAGTGTTACTCACCCCACTACATAAGTGGCTCTTGTTACTCACCCCACTGAACAAGTGGTTCTTTAGCACTCACTCACCACTACAAAGTGGAAGAGTTGTTTTACTTGTACTCACTCACCACTGAGAAGTGGAAGAGATTGCTTACATTTCATTATTGTATTGCTTTCCCACTAAAATGTGGAAGTTCCTACCTAACCCTCATTGGATAAGTGGATGTATTTCAGCTATTTACTTCAAGTTATTTTTGTAATCTCATATATTATATGTTCACCTCAATCAAATTGGGAACTTGGTGATCAAAAAGTGGAAAAGAAGTTGCTTACCATTTCATTTTATTTTGAGCTAACAATTTTTTAAAAAAATTAAGGGTGAATAATACAGCAACCACTATCAATGTACCATTGATTTCCCTCATTTTGAGCATGAAGGACGGTTTGCACAAGCATGGATCTCTCATTTTCTTTCTCCTAATTCTTTTTCCATACTTTTGAATTTTCCTCCTTTTGCTTAGCCATTGTATCTTTCTCCTTGTTCTATTTAAGAGGTTCCACAAAACCACTTCTACAAAAATGTGTTATGTGTCCAAAGTTGTTGCACTTATAGCATATAATAACATTATAATCCACGAAAGGAGAAAATGAATTATAGTTCCTATTTGAGAACACATAAGGACCTCTATTTTTGTTCCAAACAAAGTTATTTATTGCATGTGCCCTATAGTCTATTGGTTTATGACCAAAGCGATTACACAAAAAGAAATAACCAAAGAAAGAGTGTTGGAACCTGGTCATGTGCACTTGCCCTGGAGGAAAGTACTTTCTAAATTTTTCCTTGTTATCTTTTGGAGGAGTGCTTTTTTTATGGGACTTGATTCTCTTTCTTCTTGCACTTTTGAGAGCATTTGCATATCCTTTTGTCTTTTCCTCATTTTCCTTCTTTTGTGGCTCTTTGTGATCTTCTTTGTTGGCCATCTGATTTTCTTTATATCTTCTTTGTTGGCCATCTGATTTTCTTTATATCCAAGATAAATCTTTATAAATGGTGATCTTTGTCCATTGATAATATAATCTAAGATCTCAGTACTCTTCTCAAATTTGAGGCTTCTATTAAGCTTAGTGGTTATTTTCTCTAGTTCCTTCCTCAAGGAAACAATTTCAGACTCTAGCCTCTCACAATTTTCTTCCTTTTTGTTTAATTGGATTCTCACCTCTTCTTCAGTCCCTTTTGCTTCTTCAAGTTGAATCTTAAGGTTCATGATCATCTTTTCCAATTCCTCACGACTTAGAGATATTTTTGTAATTGATTCACAGTCCTCTTAAAGATAATTTTTGTTCCAAGTTCTTTCTTCTTAAACTTCTTTATTTCACTTAGGGCACAAATGAGTTCTTCCAAATCTACTTTCCCATCTATTTCAGAATTCTCTTCCCCTTCTAACTCCTTTTTTTTTTCTTTGTCTTCACTTTCCAAGATATCACCTTTTGTTTCTATTGCCATGAATAGAATCTCTTCTTTATCACTAACTGAAAAACTCTCTTCAAATGAACTACTTTCCTCTTTGGGATAGAGGATTTTCTTGTGCTTGTGAAAGCTCTTCCTTTTTCTCAGGTTTTCCTTCTTTGTGGCCTTTTTTATGTTGATAACGTTTTCCACCTTCCTTTATATCATGCTCTTCTTCCTCGTCATTTCTTTCATTTTCTGTATATGGGCATTTGCCAACAAAATGTCCTACTTTTCTAAATTTTAACATATTTTTTGTTAAAACTGTCTCAAGGCATGAATATCATCATAAAATAACATCAAAGCCTATCCATTAGCAAGCTTGTGAGCAAGAATCTTGCTTGGTTGTTTGAGAGAGCTCCCATTATGGCAAGGAAGCATTACATGCCATTGAGTATGGCACCCCATTGTGTGGATCTGTCAAGAATTTTGGCACTTAGAAGTGTGACAAATTCTTTTGTAAAATTGCTCAAAAGCATGAGAGAGTTGTCGATCCCAAAGAAGCAGTAAATTGTGTGAATGCTTGACACAGTCTATGACAACAACATTCTAAATTTATACATATTATTTGTCAAAACTATCTCAAGCCTCAATAGTAAGGTGCTGCACTACCAGACTAGAAGCAAGACAAGGAGTCAAAAGTGGCATGGAGGCAATTTGGTGCAATCAACAAAGGCACCGATTTGGTTGAAGTGCATTGCTTAGAGAAAGCACTTGGCCTGACTGCAATAGCCTCACTTGGTAGTTGATTTAATAGGCTGCACTTTTAAAATATGGTTTTGAAGTTATAAAAATCTAAGTCAAGAGTGTTATTTTTTTTAATATTTTCATGACTATGATCTTATAAACTTTGTAAAATATTTATCTTAAGTTTCTTATGTTTATCTAAAAAAGGTGGCTATTTTGTAACTTTTGATCAGTAAGATATGTTTGCCTAAAAATTGCCTGCTCCTATTAGTTTGTTTTGCTCCAACATTACTACACCTCTAGTTTTAAGGGTACCAATTATTTGCCTAAAAAGATATTGTCAATTTAATATCTTTTAAAATGTGGGCAATTTTCTCCTAAAAATTTGCCACAAAGTATTCAGTGGATTCTAAAACATCCCTATAAAGTGATTTTGTTCCAGCTCTAATTTATCTACCAATTTAATTGTTCCCATAATTTTCCTTAAAAGATTTTATTAATTTAAGATCTTTTGAACTGTTAAGAGTTTTCTTTTGACATCCTACCACATTGTGTCTAGTGGACTTGTTCCAACTCTAACAAATCTCTCGATTTGATTGTTTCTGTAAATCTAGATTTTAGGCTAGTGTCCTAATATTGCAAAAGATCAAACCTTTCTCTTTCTTGACTCTCAAAAGTTGAATGGAAAGAATTATAGTCCATGGAGTCATAAAATACTTGCCATTTGTGAGTATCATGACCTTGATAAAATTGTGTTGAACAAGGAGGAAAGACCTCTAGATTATCTGAAGGAATGAAAAAAATGCTTTAATACTTCTAAAAGTGTTTATTGTTGATGCAATAGTGCTAGAAGTTAGAAATTCCATAGTACCTTCAACATTAAGGGAGGGTCTCAAAACAAAATATCAAGCATAAAAAGTTGAGAGAGTTATGTATTTAAAAGATCTTTTTTTTTCAATAAGTTGTAGGAAGGATGATCTATTTATGACTACCTTCTGTGTTTGAAGGATTTCAACAATCAACTGGAAACCATTGAAAAGCTGGTAGATGATCAGGATTTGGTTGCTTTGGTAATGAATAGTTTCCCAATATCATTTGATTCCTTGCAATGTCTAGTTGTGTGCATACCATGGCATACATTAAACTACCAACTACTGAAGCATAAGGAATATTTTTCATAACCTCATTTTCCTTGACATCACAAGGGCATGAATCAGAATTCAATTTGAAATGAGAAGCAAGAGGTGTACCAACTGGCTTGGCATCCTTCATATTAAATTATTAAGCACCTTTTCAATATACTTTTGTTGTGATAGCCATAATTTTTTCTTCTTTCTGTCATGAATGATCTTCATGCCCAATATTTGTTGTGCTAGACCCAAATATTTCATTGCAAACTAGTTGTTCAAATGCTTCTACAACCTATTAATCATATCCTTATCCTGTCCAACAACTAACATATCATCCATACATAACAATAATATAATGTACTTGTCCTAGTCATATTTCTTAATGTAGACACAATGATTAGTCTCTAGCATATTAAAACCATGCTCCAACATAAATGAATCAAATTTATTATACCACTAGTGAGGTGCCTATTTCAACTCATAGAGGCTCTTCTTCAACCTACAAACCAAGTTCTCTTTACCTCTTATTTTGAAACCTTCTGTCTGCTCCATATAAATTCCCTCTTCCAATTCTCCATGAAGGAAAGCAGTCTTTACATCTAATTGTTCACATTCCAAATCTAGAGCAGTAACAAGACCAAGAATAACTCTAATGGATGACATTTTAACAATAGGTGAAAAAATTTCATTGAATTCAATACCTTCTTTCTAAGCAAACCCCTTCACAACCAGCCTTGCTTTGTATCTCTTCTTCTCATCACCCTTACACTTGATCTTGTACACCCATTTGTTTCAGAGAGATTTTCTTCCTTTTGGAAGAATTACCAACTCCCAAGTTCTATTTTCTTGCAAAGAGTCCATTTCATCCTCCATTGCTTTATTCCATTCTTTGCTATGCTCATCTTGACAAGCTTCATGAAAACAACTAGGTTCACCTTCATCAGTTAATAAAATATAATCTGAGGGAGGATATCTTTGTGAAACCTTTTGAGGCCTAATAGATCTGTGAACTGGAATCTCTTGTAATGGCTCTTGCACAATTTCTATGTCTTGTTGTTCCTCATTTCCATTATGTTGTAATGGTTAGTCATTATTTCCAGCAGTGGCTTCTTGTAATGGTGGCAGATTTTCTTGTTGTTCCTCTTGTTGTCTTGTAATTTCAAAAAATTTCTGCATCTCCACACTTTTGTTAGTATTTTTTAACATTTGTCCTTCATTAAAAATAAAATCCCTACTTCTGATAATTCTTCTCTTTAGAGGGTCCCACAATCGATAACCTAGCTCATTGTCAGCCTATCCTAAGAAAATACATTTCAATGATTTTTCATCCAACTTGGACCTCTGTTCTTTAGGAATTTGCACATAAGCTTCACAATCGAAAAATTTCAAATGAGAATAATATAACTCATTATCGGTCCATACCTTTTCGGGAATGCCTCGATCTAATGAAGTTGTGGGAGAGTAGTTTATTAAATAACAAGCAGTACAGACAACCTCTGCCCAAAAATGTTTAGGCAAACCAGAGTTTGAAAGCATATTTCTCACATTCTCCATTATTGTCCGATTCATTCTCTCAGCTGTTCCATTTTTTTGTGGAGTGAGAGGAACTATTTTTACATGCTTTATCCCATTTTTACTACAATATTCTTCGAAGGCTTTGGATAAATACTCCCCACCATTATCTATTCTAATACATCTCAGAAGTTTGTTAGTTTCCCTTTCAACAACCATATGAAATTTCTATAAAAACATCTAAAACTTGATCCTTACTCTTAATAGGGAAAGCCTAAACCTTTTTCAATGCATCGTCAATAAAAGTAACAAAATAAGTAGCCCCACCTAGTGATTTTATATTAAATGGGCCACAAACATCATAATGCACCAAATCTAATATTTTTGTATCCCTTTTGAATTATTCCTTAAAAATGACACTCTTTTCTGTCTACCCATAATATAGTGTTCACAAAATTTAAATTCAGTACCTTTTATTCAAGGAAAAAGTTTTTGCTCAACAAGTATTTTCAAACCTCTTTCTATCATGTGTCCAAGTCTTTTGTGCCATAAATATGTTGTAGGCTTCTTTGCAATAATAGCAATATCTAAATTTTACAGCTTCGATTTTAATGTATAAAGAGTGCCTATTTTCTGTCCCTTTGCAACAACCAATGAACCTTTTATGATTTTCTAGCATCCCTTGCCAAATACTATATGGCAACCTTCATCATCTAGCTTTCCAACTGAAACTAGATTCCTTCCAAGCTCTAGTACATCCCTGACCTGTTTAAGCAATAAACTACAACCATCTTCTATTTTTATTAAAACATCTCCCACTCCCTCAATATTACATAAATTATTATTACCCAAGTGAACCTTACCCTTGAATTACCAGATTTATAAGAAACAACATTTTCTCTGCTTGGGGTAGCATGGTAGGAGGCTCTAGAATCTAAAATCCAATCAATATCATGAAATTAGAAGTACAAAGGTATGCATCTTCATATGAAATAGTAATTAATACCTCACCATCTAATGCAATAGTTGTAGTATTTTTATCATGGAATCTAGCAGCGCTCGTTCCACGGATAACCCCCTACGAAACTTGTCCATTTCCTAGGATTCGTGAAGTTCAAGTACGCATAACGAAATGATTTCTAAGCCACCTTGAAATGCATTCCAAAGCCTCGAATAGTCAATTCAATTATTCCCCCATGTTCGCCTCGTGAAGACCTTCGAAACGAGCTCCTTCGCGAAGTCTCACTGTTCGTACTTAGCGAATTGCAGAAAATGCAGTGGCACTGAAAAAGTGTGCTCTTGCCCTTAAGCCAAAATTTGGCTAAGTACAAAAAGTGCAAGGGTGCTAAATTTTAGCGCCCCTGCATGAAAGTGAAATTTTCCAAAATGTAATAGTGCTGAATTTTAGCACTATTACACTTTTTCCTGACACTTAAACTTTTTCTGGCCCTGGCGCGTTTCTTCATCTTTTTCGCATTTTTCATCAATCGTGCCACTTTTCGTGCCTAAATTTATTGCTCGACTTGAGTTAGGTTTTCATTTTTCTCTTTCACTTAAAAGTGTTTTAGTTCACCATTTTCATTGTTTATGGTCTTCGTTCTTCTTTTCTTCTTGCTGGGCGAGTTCCTCTTCAACCCTCAAAACACATTTTTTATGTTCTCATGCTTTTATTTTCTTTTGTTTTTTGTTCTTTCATTTTTGTGTTTTGTGTAAAGGTGTGATAACTCTCATTCATTGCGTTTTGCTTGATCTCTAGCTTCTTAAAATGCGTATTTATGTTTATTTGATGAAAACATGATTCATGAATCACGTTTTTTCTCATTTGTTGAATGCGTATGTGTGTCTTTGTTTTTAATCAAATGTTTTTTGTAAATGTAACTTCATGGATGCAATGCGTGATCTCTACTTTCAGTTTCTTTTGCAGATGTAAATCCAAACATGGTTTTTTTAACCTTCATTACACTACTTTGGGTTTTAAGTGTTTTGAAATTCTTCACCAAAAAGCAATGGTGGGGTTTTTATCCTTCACTGCATTTCATGTTCCTCACTCACAATTTATGGCGGTGTCTTAAGCATCCATTACATAGCAATTGTTTTTCAAAATGTGTTGAAATCTATTCCAAAGATCATGGCAGGGTTTTGTGCAAGTAGTGCATCACATGGAATGCAAGAAATTCCCTTGGCAGACCTTTTGTTTACCTCTATATCAACTTGCCATTGAAAAAATTCACTGAGTATAGCCATGGCGGGATTTTGCGTAAGCACTACATTACATTTTCATGAAAGTGTGCGCTGAAAGTTGATGTTGTTGCATCAAGAAAAACCATCCCAAAAAATAAACTAAGTCATTTTTCAATGCTGGGCGGACATTTTTGCAACCATTACATATTTGCAACCATTACATATTTGCAAAAAATGACTAAGTATTGATGTAATGATGGACTTTTTCCCCACCTTTACACTTTTTTCAGCTTTTCCTTAAAATGCCTTCAAACTTGCCAGTTTCGCATTGTGCTTCATTCCTTCCACTTTGAACATTGTTTTGAGTGCCTCATCATTTGTTTCATGCCTTTTTTCCCTCATTTTTCATGCACGCTTCCCAATGCTGCTCTTTCTGCTAACCTGTGTCTCTCCAGATCTTGTCAAGTGTTCCTGAAGGTGATGTCCTTTGATCTTGGTTCTTCCAAATAAAAAGTTCATGCAGGAGACCAGGAAGAAGTATGAAGACTCCGCGCCCAAGCAAAGAAACATGAAGAAGCTTCCTGTTCTCCAGTGTTAGACATTTCTGGTGCATCCCATTATGCATCTTGTAAATATTTCTTGACATTTTCAAATGTATTTTTGTAAATTGTAATTACTCCAAGATCGAAGATGTAATATTTTGAAAACAAATTACACTTTGAATTTGGTCAAAGTTAGGTGAGATCTCCTAAAATCGCTCACCTAACTTTCCTTAATTTTCTCAATCAGTTTCCTATTTTTTCTCATCCCTCTTTCTATATAATGTGAGGGATTTCTATTGTAAATTCATCCTTTAGTGTTTTGCAACGAAGTGCTGCCCTTTTTGAAGCAAATTTGTGAAACTTTGCGTTCATGCTTTGTGAATGAAATTTGATCAATAAAGAAGAGGATTGCAAACCAAACTTTGCATTGGATTCGATACTTTTGTGAGTTGATCTTATTTGGTGGTGATTAGCTTGAAGAATCTGAAGGACTCTAAGTAGTTTATGTAAACTTTGTGTTACATTTATTATTTAGATTTTCATTTGTATTTTTGTTTATCATTTGGTTGAATGATCTACAAGACTTTGTGCTTGTAATCGTTCATGCTCTTGCATACTTTTGTCAAAAGATCTACAAGACTTTGTGCTTGTAATCGTTCATGCTCTTTGATACTTTTTTTGGATGATCTACAAGACTTTGTGCTTGTAATCGTTCATGCTGTTCGAGGAATTGCTACATCTAAGAAGACTTTGTGCTTCTAACATGACAAACGGTACATCTGCACAGATCCAACATTGAAAAAGCTATGAAACGACTTTGTGCCTTCGTGAGCTTTCCCTTTTTACTTTATTTGTTTATTATTAATCACTTCTGGTATCTCTATGCTTCACTTTGACGAGATAGAGGTATTGGTATTATTGCTAGTTGTTAGTTTAAGGTTATCAAGAATTGTAAACTTCCAATGGTGAAGCATTGTAAACATCTTCTCTGAAAAAAGAGAGAAGGATGAATGTAACACACCCCCCCACTTCATAAGTTTTGTGTACATTTTGTAATTACTTGTTTGTTTTACTATCGCTTCTGTTAGCAGTAAGAAGGGTGCCTCCCCTTTCCAAGAGGAGAGATTTACATCTCACATAGCTGTGGCTAAAGTCCAAGTTGTGTAATCTATCAAAAAGCTGATTACATAATTTTCACCCAACAAGTATCTTCATTTCCCCTTGCTAGTTTTTGTTCCTTTTTCTCTTGCTTCCAGATTTGACATTCTCTTTTCATGTGTCCCAGTTTTCCGCAATGATAACAGCTAATTCTGCTTCTTGATTTTGATCTTCCTCTTGAATTTGAATGCCCTTGTCAATTTTGATCAAATTTTCTACCACGACCAACTAGAGCTAAGGCTTCTCCTCCTTGGTTCTTTGTCATTGATTTATGTCATAGCTCCTCATTCATTAAATTGCTACTAACATCATCAAACTTTAGAGTTCCTTTAGGTGATGAAGTGTTAATAGCTACAATCAGGTTCTCCCAACTATCTACCATTGAACACATTAATAAGATAGCTCTAATCTCATCACCTAAAGTGATTTTAATAGAGGCAAGCTGACTAGTAATTATGTTGAACTCATTTAAATATTCTGCTACTAAAGCACCCTCCTTCATCTTGAGATTGTATAACTTTTTCATCAGAAATACTTTATTTGACGTTGTGTTCTTCTCATATAGATCATGAACCTTTTTCCATAGTTCTAATGTTGTCTTCTCTTTGGAAACATTAAAATATACATTTTTAGCCAAATATTGATGAATGTTTGTAACTGCCTTTCTATCCAACTTTTTCCAATCTTCATCCATCATCATGGTGGGTTTCTTTGATATTCCTTCAAGTGACAAATACTAATATTTCAGAATTAATATATCCTCCATTTGGGATTTCCATAGGGAAAAATTAGCCCCGTTTAACTTCTCCATGTCAATCATTGTGACCTCCATGCTACTCAACAAAAAATCCTATACACACCAAAACTTCCAGCAATCTGCTGCTCTGATAATAGTTGTTATAAAATTTCAGCCAGAATAATAATAATAACAACAACAATAAAAATAAACACAGTAAATAAAATAGACAACAAAATAAAATACTATGAAGAACACACAGATTATGTGAAAAAAATCCAATGTGGAGGACAAACCATGGGGAAAGGATCAATAGCTTTTATTATCACAAAAAATATTTTTACAACAGGAGCTCAATATGAAGAATAATCATTCTTCTCAACAACAATGCATAGAAGAGATCAATATTGGCATATTTATAAAAGAAAGAAAGCTTTCAAGTGGCTTCTATTCAAATTAGATGTTGCTTAATTAGAAGTAGAAACATCTATTAGAAATAGAAGTTTCTTAATTTTAAATTTAGTCTTAAAAAAACTAACATTCTCCCACTTGAAGCTAAATTTAGCCTTCACAACTAACACATTGAGTCCCTAGACCTATTTGTAGAAACTCAAGACCTTGATTTTGAGAAAGTATCAACACTTTTGTTACATAAGGAATGATGACATGCATAGTTAGAAGTGACCACTTCAAACATTGCAGAGAGTGCATTTCATGCACAAACCAAGAACATAAGTGTAGACACGTGAAATTGACATCGTGCATGTCTAACTAATCATATTCACTCGTCAATTAAATAAACCAATGTATTTAAATTGAATAAATTAACTTTATTTAATTTAAGCCTATCATCATCCTTTTAATTAAACAAATCAAACCTTTATTTAATTAAATCTGAAATCACCTTTCATCTCCCTTTGATTTAATTTAAATCCCTAAATCTAAGTCAAATGGGTCAAAAACATCTAATCATCATCTAAGTTAATCTAATCCTGATTAACCTAATCTAATCCCCCATCACATCCTCTCGCTTTTCCCACTTGCACAAATAAATCAATTTATTGATTTATTAATTCATCATTTTCCATCAACATGGCATCTTTGAGGAATATTCCCTCAAATTTGAATTCAAAAACAAGTTGACATGTACATCCAACAAAGCATTTATGAGCTCTTACATGGCTCTTACATGTCCCTTGCAAAGTTCAAACTTAACATTTAACTCTCAAATTCAAATTTGAATCTCCCCCTCTTTGGCACATTGACAAAAATGTGCTCATTCTTCAACCTATCACAAGGTGACAAGTGGCTCCATCTCATTGGTCAAAACATTATCCCACATTGCTCTCTTTTGAGCACTCTTCCAACTTGAAAATCTATAAATGGAAGCTTCATCCTTCAACAAATCATCCACAACCCTCATGCAAAGTTACTCTCTTCAATGGAGAGCTAATTTTGTCAACTCCACAATTCATCATCTTGATCATCAACATATCATCAACATATCATGGAGCTTACCAAAGGATTGGGAAAGGGCTTCTTTCCATAGAAGCACCAATCCACTATGAGATAAAGTTTTGATGATGTTTTTATATGCTTACAATTTAGTGGTCTTTGTTCTACTTAGTTTGCATATTTTAGCATAGTCAAGTATTTCATAGGAATCTTAGATTTGATTATTTTGAATGGACTAACAGCTAACTATGGTCATTATTTGAAGTAAGGTTGATTTAAGGTTAACAAAATGGTGCTAGAAGGAGAGCATATATGTTGGTTGTGTGATGCAAATTGTTTAAAATTTTCCCCCATCAATGGATAGGTCGCCATAATTATTTCTTGGTTTGGGAATTCCATAAAATAAAATGTGTTTTTCTTAGAAGTCATTAGTCGCCCAGTTGGAATCTTTCTATGAAGAATTCATACTAGTCACTTCTTCCGTGTTGATATGTTTGACTTTTCCCCTGGTACTTACAAGGATTTTGGATATTTTATTATTTAGTTTTGAACGCAAATTTCAAATTGCATCTCCCAATCCCCAACGAAGAAGTAGGATAAAATATATTAAGGCATATGCATGGATGTCTTGAAAGAAAATGTCTACAATGCATTAGAAATGACTAGCAATGGAGAAAATATTTAATGAGTACATAGTGACAGGCTTTCTTTATATCGTGGTTGTCAACATGGTCAGTAGAACATAAAATCAACATTATGAGCCTAGAAATTAGTACTCTAGTCTTTAGGATGTCTTATCTCTAATACATTGGGCTTTAAAAACATGTTTGCAACAAATGGTGTATTAATTGAGTCTATCCAATGGAATTTACTGCAACACTTTTTACGCTTCAAATCATGCCCACTTGCTCATCAAGAAATATAAATTTGAGACTTTTGAGCTCTATTTGCACAACATCTACTATTGTCATCAGATTTTGATCCTAAGTCACACTTATGAATGACCTTTCCTTTTTCACAGATTTCCATCTTTGAGCTCAACTCACATTCTATGTAGCCCATCTGCATGCCTCACTTGTCTATCTGACATATTCATTATGCCAATCATGATCGAATTTAATGTTACTTTCACCAATACTGGCTATTTTGGTGGGTGACCGCTCCTCTGTGGGATTTTCTAGATAAATCTTTTGTTGACATTTCCAAGGAATTGCCTGTCTATCTTCCAAACATTGTAACAGGTTGTGGAAAGACCTTCCTTTTCATTGTCTGATAGCCTTTAAATGCACTAGGATTGAGTGGTTTACTAGGCGATTCACATTAATAAGGTGTCAATTCCATAGGAGAGTACAAGAGTGTATCATGATTCTCTAATATCTATTCTTGACTGACATTATTTCAGGAGTTGGTAGAAGCAGTGATTTTTTTTTTTACAATACAAATATTATAAAGGGATAGTTATGGTGAATGGCAAGCATGTAGTGACCTCTTATGAACCCATTGATTTCAAAAAAATTCTTGGCTCAATATTGTTGTTCCATTTCTTGTAAGGAATAATTGCAAATTGGCATTGTTGTAGGGAGTAAATGCACATAAGCACATACGCATTAGCTTGAAAAGAGTACTTTGATATGTCTTATTGATCTTCTAACTTTTTTTTTTTCAATACTTTAACTATGAAAGAAAGTTGATGTGGTCGAACTTTCATTTATGCATGGTCATGATGAAGCTTTGCATTTATTATTGCTAATATCTTGTGCAGGAATGAATCTAAAGGTGTCAGTTTGTTATTAGTTGTGAGATACTTTCTGATAGAATAAATGCATGCCTACAACAAATGACATAATCAATAAAAACCAATTTTCTTAGACAAAAGAACCAAATAATGTTTTAGCTAATTGGTCTATCATAATAGTGGTTTTGTATTTACTTACAACTTGTTTACCAAAGGCTCTTTTCTAGAAAATTGCTAATTAAGGGATCATTAATAAAGGATGGGGTCTAGCAAGTGTGATATTTTCAATGAAATCAAATCAAAGCATGATTCACTTATAAAACATCCTTTTACTATCATCCAAATTTTTGTCCTTTCATTTGGGATCATATTATTGTTTGAAGTTAATGATCTAAATGAGTTCAATATTTTGATCCTCACATGAGTGTCTTTTGTTTAATAGGAAAGCGAGGAAGAAAAGAAAAAGGAAAACAAAGGGAAACACAGGAAAAGTGAGGAGCATTTTGAGCTTGCAAGAGATCTTTGAAGGAACTTGGAGGAAATTTGAGCATTGAACTTGAAACTCAAAATTGTTTTTTAATGCTTGGATATTTCATCGCATGCTTTAATTTTCTATTTTAGGCTACTTCATTTGGTTTTGGGCTCTAAAATGAACACTTCAAAATATTTCAATTTTCATTGCAAAGGGGTTAAAATGAACTTTAGGCAAATTGACTAGATTTTGTTTGATGTTAAATTGAACAAGGAAACTCTCATATCTCATTTTGGTGCTTTAAAACGAATCAAAATCATTGCTTCGTGGACTTAAAATGAAGAAGTACAATTTTTTTTTTTGGGATTGCTTACTTAAACTAACATTATCAAAAATGATGTATGTGCTTCTCTCGCGCTTTATAGTGATCTTAAGAATCAAAAGGCCTTTTTTGTGATCCTAGGTTGAGATAAAGCAATTACCTCCACACTTCAGTTTGGGTTTAAAAATTGAACAAAACACTTTGTGAGTGTGAGTAAACCTATTGCATGTGTTATCCCTTTGTTTCTAAACAAAGGTTGATCGAACTATGAATATGTTTGGTCACTTTTTTTTATCTTAGAGGGCCCGCCTTGGGGAAAAATTACCAAGGGAACGACTCAACTAGTAACACTCTAAAGCCAAGAGTATTTCTAACCGGGATATAAATGTGGGTATTGGAGTAAACGCCAGTATCACATGGTTGGCTCTGATGAGATGGATCTGAAAAGGGACTCTGACCGTATGGGTCAATCTCCATGAATGAAAAGTCTAAACTAAAATCCTTTTTTGTAGTAACCAACCATTCCATCCAATGAGTTTTTTAAAGTGGTGCATTGGAACTTAGATTCCAAGAAGTTACTTGCCATGTCCGATCTTGGTTAAAGTATCATCTCTTCTACTATGAAGGGCATGAAGCAAACCCACCAAGAAAAATGTTCCAATTGAGCTAGGATGTTATATTGCTTGTGAGTTAGTTTGAAAACATAGTGCTTTGATCGAAAACATTGGAAAACCAACATTCAACATGAGCATCAAATATCAAACCCTTTAGGAGAAGCAAATATCCTTGAAAAAATTCACATGCTATTTCTTGCCCTTGGGATTTTATCCTTAGAGGCTTCTAATTATTTGGATTTCATCTCAATTTTCTCCTACTAAGGTCAACAATAGGTAACTCTTGCCTCAAATTTCCTTGGTTTCTGCATAATACACTTTGTAGGATAAGGGGAAAGTTTAGACATTAGACATCTAGATTCAAAATCTAATCAAGAGTGTGTTTGTGGTAAAAAGAATCCATTAAGAAAAGATTAAATCAATTGGACCCCACATATGTGCTTGACATCTTTTGGTCATATGGTTTTCATGCAAACATTGATCTTTTGATTTTGAATTACTTTTAGAGAAAGGCATGTTCTTCACTATCTTGGTCTCAGAAACAAGTCCTTCCTAGGTTCATTTAGGATCAAATCAAACATTTCAACCATCCCAAATATTTATCAAAATCCATCCCACCAAACAACTTTAGAGCTTTGGAAACATCATTCTAGACTTGGGTAGATCATCAAAATCAAAATCACCTTGTTTAGTTAGGAGTATGGGAATGCATCCTTTCTCATACCTCTAGTTAAATTAGCACCTCTTTGAACAAGTTCATCCTAAGATAACATCTAACATTTTAGGGTTTACAAGTTCATTATCCAAATCAAACAATCAAAATCAAGCCCTAAGTCTAGCATTGATCTAAAGTTCCTAAACATTCAACACCCATATCATTCACCCCTTTCATCATTCATCTCATCATTGTCCTAAGACACCTTAGAGGTCAGAAAGGTCAAAACACAAGAAAAACATGGAATATAAATTTGATCCATACATCATGAGTAGTCTAAACCAACCAAACTCTCAAAGCCTCACAATGCCAATTGATTTTCAAAAATCACATTTATACAATCCATACATGGGATCATTATCTCCTACAAACCTTGATGGTATAATGAATGTGAGTATTCCCATTATAGAGTTTGGAACACCTTTTCCAATGGTAGATCTAAATCCAAAACTACAAATCTATCAACTAAACACTTAATGCATGAGTCTTCCACAAATCAACATTATCCCACCAAATCCCTACATGCCAAATGTGAATGTACCAAGTACAACTTTACCAAACATGAAAATTTTGAATCCAAACTTGGAAAAATTTGGGATAGATATGTTTGCGAATCACACAAATGTTGCTCAAAGTCCAAACAAGATGTTAATGACTCCAAGACAAGGTGACACCATGAAAAATAAAAGTTACCTAAATCAAGAAAATGTTCAATTTCAACCTATAATACCAAATCTGAACATCATCCTAAATTAGAACATTGTCCAATATCAATTATATCAAGGGAATCAAGATCTAAATCAAGATCAAATTTGGTGAGATCAAATTGCTACACTTACCAAAATAGTTGAGTCATTGCGCCAAGAGACATCTTCACCACCATTACCCATATCAACATCATTCCTTGGTTTAGGGCTTCTCAACCCAACCAACCCTATCACGCCCATCATATCTCAACTCCTCAATACCATGATCACTCTGAGCGTATCTCAAGCACTTGTCACTACATCCAACATAATTCCAAATCCATCACCACTACCACCAAAACCAAACACAACAAGACAATATAACATTGTGCTAAAAGCTCACCAGGCCTACCAAAAGGCCATCCAACAATATCTAGCCATGCAACAAGAAGCAAAAGCTCAACAAATGCAACAAGCCTCTTAGGCTGCCCAAGCCTCTCAAGCTACCCAAACCTCTCAAATTTCCCAATAAACACAAGTACAAACATGAAAAATGATAATTATTGGGGATAACGATGAACATTCAACCACTAGTGATAGCATTGAAAATCTCCCCACCACAATTGTGTAAAGCAATGATCAAGATCTATCCATTAGTAAAGATGTTTTGACCTCATCCAATGATACACCAACCAATGATCATGTTGAAAATGTCTCTACATCACCTGATAAGTTAGAAGACATATCTCAAGATTTTTTGCCAAAGAATGATAAATGTCTTTAACCAAAGTCTAGCAATGGTCCTTTCCAAGACATATTGACATCCTTCAACCTCATGGTTGTAGATATTGAAGGAATCTTCAACTTGACATTTGATCCAAGTCCACTAAAAAATTAAGAGGATATTGAGCCACTTACCATGACTAATGATGACATCCAAGAAATCTTTATAAATCCATCCTTTGAAGCTAGCCCATGTCAAGAACTTGATCCAAAGCATGTCAAAGGTGATTCCAAAATTATTTAGGATCAAGAATTTGTATCTCCAATATACTACAATGATGTAATGGACACTCTCTTATCTATACAAGATGTCACAAATGATGATCATATCCACATAACACATACTCCTCCATCTACCCATGAGATGCTTTCTATGGATGGACACATAGATGATCTTTACTCAGAACATGATTCATTTACTCATAATATTATTACATGGAAAGAGTAGGTTATTGATTCCTACAATCAGACTGAGTTGTCAACATTAGGATTAGATATATCCCAAATTCTAACTGAGGACATCATGAATAAAGATATTCAACATTATCCACTCAAGAAAATAGGTTAGACATAACATGATATTTTGGAGTTAGCAAAGCATCCAATCGAGATAACATCATCTGCAGTGGTCATTTGTTAGAGCATGTTTACTGAGCTTGAGACATATCAAAACAAGCAGAATCAAAGCATGAAGGCACTACTTCCACAATTACTGGGGGTGACTATGTCTCAAGAAAATTTCAACATAGGGGGCATGAAGAATCCTTATGATGAAACTAATGCCAATACTACAACCAACCACGTCATGAATCTTCATCCACCCATCACCCCATCCATGAATTGGGACCAACATCGAAAGAAAAATTTGAATCAAAGCAAGAAGAATATCATCAAAGAAAAAGAATTTGAGAAGCACAATGGACAAATCAAATATAAGTGGACACCAAAGAAAAATTATCCCTATCAAACTCCATCAGTCAAGGAAACTTTGGGGAAAAATAAAAAAGGGAAATATGTCCATCAAAGACATCCACAAAAGAAAAATTAGGTTTCTTAAGCAACATAAAAGGTATATCAAGCAGTTGGTCCTAATTTCACGCACACTTCTGTATCCACCCATCATTGCTCATCTTCCCAAGTTTGGAGAGTCAAAAATTCCAAGCTATCCACCAATCCATCTTTTATCCCTAAACACAATCCATCCACGCCTCCACGTATGATATCCAATTCTCAAATTGACAATGTATTGGAAATGACCCTTTATCATAAGGATTTAGAAGGAATTCTATTGCGATGTGCACATAAAGACAAACTCAACTTCGGTATCAACAAAGGAGATCAAGAATCTCAAAAGTTGCATTCAAGTATAGGTATCTTAGCAAAGAAAATTCTTCAAGCAGGATATCGATGGAACATTATGATAGGGGAATCTACATCAGCAACAGCTTGTGATTCAGCATGAGCTTAAAATATTTTAGAAAAATAAAAAAATAAAAAAAATATGAAATTCCAAAAAAATCAGAAAAAGGATTGAAAATAGTAAAGAGAAAAAATCGTCCTCTAGTGAAAACCACTATGGTGGCACTTTGGGCAAGACCGTGATGAAAACCTAGCAAACAGGTATCATGTTTAGAATCAAGCATCTATGTGCACCAATTCAATTGAAAGCATCTCATCCAATCCGTAATAAATCCAACATTTTATCCATCTTATCCATAATAAATTCATTCATCCATGAACCATTTATCCAATCCATTTTCATCCATCTACATGCATAGTCCAAGTTATCTTGATCTTGAAAAAGTTTGGTGCACACTTTATGCTTGCTCGTAAACATCTTGACATGGGTCATTTTCATTGATCCTATCCTACCCAATGTTATCGGAGCCATGAAACATTATCCAAATGAGCATTCTTTATCTGAACATTGTATCTTATCACAAGATAATCCTTGGCATCCTTTGCGTGCTTATCATATCCATCCCTCCATACACCTATCCAAGCATCCACCCATGGTATTCCACACATTGCTAGACATTGGGGGAAAATATTTACATCTTGCTTTAGGAATAAATCTTGATCTATATCCTCCAACTTATGCAGTGATCTGAACATTGGAAAATGTGAAATCAAATTGGTCAAAGCATTTGTGAGAAAAGATCCAAATCACTAGCCCATGGCATATTTTGACAAGAGGATGTTCCTTATTAGGTTTTATCTTCAATCGAACATCAATCCAAAAAATCAATATCAATCACATCTAACACACCCTTTAAATGTCACATCAAATCATTCGAACAAATTTTGTTCCAAATCAAGCTTCATCAATCATGATCAATCAAATCCAATCAAAAAATCATCTCAGAATATCCTTATGTTGCTTAACACTATCATTGCATTGTTGTGTATCCTCAACAATGTTATCATCATCAATCCCTCATCATCTTGGGATATACATGACAATTCTTGTATTGCTTAACACTATCCTTACATTGTTGTGCATCCCCAATAATGTTATCGTCATCAATCCTGATCAATCAAATCCTTGCATTGTTGTGTATCCTCAACAATGTTATCATCATCATTAATCCATCGATTCGATCAGTCAACCTTAGCTTGGTCTTCAACAAAATCC
>VDFB02179234.1:65693928-65741533 GCA_007258455.2 Sequoia sempervirens
ATTTCATATGAAGATGCATACCTTTTGTGCTTCTAATTTCATGATATTGATTGGTTTTAGATTCTAGAGCCTCCTACCACTGCTACAGGAAGGAGAGAAATGTTGGTTCTTATAAATCTGGTAATTTGGGTAAGGTTCGCTTGAGTAATAATAATTTATGTAATATTGAGGGAGTGGGAGATGATTTAATAAAAATAGAAGATGGTTGTAGTTTATATTGCTTAAACAGGTCGGACATGTACCAGAGCTTGGAAGGAATCTAGTTTCAATTGGAAAGCTACATAATGAAGGTTGCCATATAGTATTTGGCAAGGGATGCTAGAAAATCATAAAAGGTTCATTGGTTGTTGCAAAGGGATAGAAAATAGGCACTTTATAGATTAAAATCGATGCTGTAAAATTCAGATATTGCTATTATTGCAGAGGAGCCTACAATAGATTTATGGCACAAAATACTTGGACACATGATAGAAAGAGGTTTGAAAATACTTGTTGAGCAAAAAAAATTTCCTGGAATAAAAGGTACTAAATTTAAATTTTGTGAACACTATATTATGGGTAGACAGAAAATAGTGTCATTTTTAAGGAATAATTCAAAAAGGGATACAAAAATATTAGATTTGGTGCATTCTGATGTTTGTGGCCCATTTAATATAAAATCACTAGGTGGGGCTACTTATTTTATTACTTTTATTGACAATGCATTGAAAAAGGTGTGGGCTTTCCCTATTAAGAGTAAGGATCAAGTTTTATATGTTTTTTTAGAAATTTCATATGGCTGTTGAAAGGGAAACTAACAAACTTCTGAGATGTATTAGAATATATAATGGTGGGGAGTATTTCTCCAAAGCCTTTGAAGAATATTGTAGTAAAAATGGGATAAAGCATGTAAAAATAGTTCCTCTCACTCCACAACAAAATGGAACAACTGAGAGAATGAATCAGACAATAATGGAGAATGTGAGAAGTATGCTTTCAAACTCTGGTTTTCCTAAACATTTTTTGGCAGAGGTTGTCCATACTGCTTGTTATTTAATAAACTGCTCTCCCACAACTTCATTAGATGGAGGCATTCCCAAAAAGGTATGGACCGATAAGGAGTTATATTATTCTCATTTGAAAGTTTTCGGTTGTGAAGCTTATGTGAAAATTCCTAAAGAACAGAGGTCCAAGTTGGATGAAAAATCATTGAAATGTATTTTCTTAGGATATGCTGACAATGAGCTAGGTTATCGGTTGTGGGACCCTCTAAAGAGAAGAATTATCAGAAGTAGGGATTTTATTTTTAATGAAGGAAAAATGTTTAAAAATACTGACAAAACTGTGGAGATGCAAAAATTTGTTGAAATTACAAGACAACAAGAGGAACAACAAGAAAATTTGCCACCATTACAAGAAGCCACTACTGGAAATAATGACTAGCCATTACAACATAATGGAAATTAGGAACAACAAGAAGTAGAAACCATGCAAGAGCCATTACAAGAGATTCCAGCTCGTAGATCTACTAGGCCTCAAAAGGTTTCACAAAGATATCCTCCCTCAGATTATATTTTATTAACTGATGAAGGTGAACCTAGTTGTTTTCACAAAGCTTGTCAAGATGAGCATAGCAAAGAATGGAAGAAAGCAATGGAGGATGAAATGGACTCTTTGCAAGAAAATATAACTTGGGAGTTGGTAAAGCTTCCAAAAGGAAGAAAATCTCTATGAAACAAATGGGTGTACAAGATCAAGTATGAGGGTGATGAGAAGAAGAGATACAAAGCAAGGCTGGTCGTGAAGGGGTTTGCTCAGAAAGAAGGTATTGACTTCAATGAAATTTTTTCACCTATTGTTAAAATGTCATCCATTAGAGTTATTCTTGGTCTTGTTGCTGCTCTAGATTTGGAATGTGAACAATTAGATGTAAAGATTGCTTTCCTTCATGGAGAATTGGAAGAGGGAATTTATATGGAGTAGCCAGAAGGTTTCAAAATAAAAGGTAAAGAGAACTTGGTTTGTAGGTTGAAGAAGAGCCTCTATGGGTTGAAATAGGCACCTCACCAGTGGTATAAAAAATTTGATTCATTTATGTTGGAGCATGGTTTTAATAGGCTAGAGACTAATCATTGTGTCTACATTAAGAGATATGACCAGGACAAGTACATTATATTATTGTTATGTGTGGATGATATGTTAGTTGTTGGACAGGATAAGGATATGATTAATAGGTTGTAGAAGCATTTGAGCAACTAGTTTGCAATGAAAGATTTGGGTCTAGCACAACAAATATTGGGCATGAAGATCATTCATGACAGAAAGAAGAAAAAATTATGGCTATCACAAGAAAAGTATATTGAAAAGGTGCTTAACAGATTTAATATGAAGGATGCCAAGCCAGTTGGTACACCTCTTGCTTCCCATTTAAAATTGAATTCTGATTCATGCCCTTGTGATGACAAGGAAAAGGAGGTTATGAAAAATATTCCTTATGCTTCAGTAGTTGGTAGTTTAATGTATGCCATGGTATGCGCACGACTAGACATTGCAAGGAATCAAATGATATTGGGAAACTATGCATTACCAAAGCAACCAAATCCTGATCATCTACCAGCTTTTCAATGGTTTCCAGTTGATTGTTGAGATCCTTCAAACACAAAAGGTAGTCATAAATAGATCATCCTTCCTACAACTTAGTGAAAAAAAAAGATCTTTTAAATACATAACTCTCTCAGCTTTTTATGCTTGATATTTTTTTTTGAGACCCTCCCTTAATGTTGAAGGTACTATGGAATTTCTAACTTCTAGCACTATTGCATCAACAATAAACACTTTTAGAAGTATTAAAGCATTTTTTTCATTCCTTCAGATAATCTAGAGGTCTTTCCTCCTTGTTCAACACAATTTTATCAAGGTCATGATACTCACAAATGGCAAGTATTTTATGACTCCATGGACTATAATTCTTTCCATTCAACTTTTGAGAGTCAAGAAAGAGAAAGGTTTGATTTTTTGCAATATTAGGACACTACCCTAAAATCTAGATTTACAGAAACAATCAAATTGAGAGATTTGTTAGAGTTGGAACAAGTCCACTAGACACAATGTGGTAGGATGTCAAAAGCAAACTCTTAACAGTTCAAAAGATCTTAAATTAATAAAATCTTTTAAGGAAAATTATGGAAACAATTAAATTGGCAGATAAATTAGAGCTGGAACAAAATCACTTTATAGGGATGTTTTAGAATCCACTGAATACTTTGTGGAAAATTTTTAGGAGAAAATTGCCCACATTTTAAAAGATATTAAATTGACAATATCTTTTTAGGCAAATACCCTTAAAACTAGAGGTGTAGTAATGTTGGAGCAAAACAAACTGATAGGAGCGGGCAATTTTTAGGAAAACATATCTTACTAATCAAAAGTTATAAAATAGCCACCTTTTTTAGATAAACATAAGAAACTGAAGATAAATATTTTACAAAGTTTATAAGATCATAGTCATGAAAATATTAAAAAAAAATACACTCTTGACTTAGATTTTTATAACTTCAAAACCATATTTTAAAAGTGCAGCCTATTAAATCAGCTACCAAGTGAGGCTTTTGCAGTCAGGCCAAGCGCTTTCTCTAAGCAATGCACTTCAACCAAATCGGTGCCTTTGTTGATTGCACCAAATTGCCTCCATGCCACTTTTGACTCCTTTTCTTGCTTCTAGTTTGTTATTGCAGCACCTTACTGTTGAGGCTTGAGATAGTTTTGACAAATAATATGTATAAATTTAGAATGTTGTTGTCATAGACTGTGTCAAGCCTGCACACAATTTACTGCTTCTTTGAGATCGACAACTCTCTCATGCTTTTGAGCAATTTTACAAAATAATTTGTCACACTTCTAAGTGCCAAAATTCTTGACAGATCCACACAATGGGGTGTCATACTCAATGGCATGTAATGCTTCCTCACCATAATGGGAGCTCTCTCAAACAACCAAGCAAGATTCTTGCTCACAAGCTTGCTAATGGATAGGCTTTGATGTTATTTTATGATGATATTCATGCCTTGAGACAGTTTTAACAAAAAATATGTTAAAATTTAGAAAAGTAGGACATTTTGCTGGCAAATGCCCATATACAGAAAATGAAAGAAATGACGAGGAAGAAAAGCATGATATAAAGGAAGGTGGAAAACGTTATCAACATAAAAAAGGCCACAAAGAAGGAAAACCTAAGAAAAAGGAAAAGCTTTCACAAACACAAGAAAATCCTCTATCCCAAAGAGGAAAGTAGTTCATTTGAAGAGAGTTTTTCAGTTAGTGATAAAGAAGAGATTCTATTCGTGGCAATAGAAACAAAAGGTGATATCTTGGAAAGTGAAGACAAAGAAAAAAAAAGGAGTTAGAAGGGGAAGAGAATTCTGAAATAGATGGGAAAGTAGATTTGGAAGAACTCATTTGTGCCCTAAGTGAAATAAACAAGTTTAAGAAGAAAGAACTTGGAACAAAAATTAGCTTTAAGAGGACTGTGAATCAATTACAAAAATATCTCTAAGTCGTGAGGAATTGGAAAAGATGATCATGAACCTTAAGATTCAACTTGAAGAAGCAAAAGGGACTGAAGAAGAGGTGAGAATCCAATTAAACAAAAAGGAAGAAAATTGTGAGAGGCTAGAGTCTGAAATTGTTTCCTTGAGGAAGGAACTAGAGAAAATAACCACTAAGCTTAATAGAAGCCTCAAATTTGAGAAGAGTACTGAGATCTTAGATTATATTATCAATGGACAAAGATCACCATTTATAAAGATTTATCTTGGATATAAAGAAAATCAGATGGCCAACAAAGAAGATATAAAGAAAATCAGATGGCCAACAAAGAAGATCACAAAGAGCCACAAAAGAAGGAAAATGAGGAAAAGACAAAAGGATATGCAAATGCTCTCAAAAGTGCAAGAAGAAAGAGAATCAAGTCCCACAAAAAAAGCACTCCTCCAAAAGATAACAAGGAAAAATTTAGAAAGTACTTTCCTCCAGGGCAAGTGCACATGACCAGGTTCCAACACTCTTTCTTTGGTTATTGCTTTTTGTGTAATCGCTTTGGTCATAAACCAATAGACTATAGGGCACATGCAAGAAATAACTTTGTTTGGAACAAAAATAGAGGTCCTTATGTGTTCTCAAATAGGAACTATAATTCATTTGCTCCTTTTGTGGATTATAATGTTATTATATGCTATAAGTGCAACAACTTTGGACACACAACACATTTTTGTAGAAGTGGTTTTGTGGAACCTCTTAAATAGAACAAGGAGAAAGATACTATGGCTAAGTGAAAGGAGGAAAATTCAAAAGTATGGAAAAATAATTAGGAGAAAGAAAATGAGAGATCCATGCTTGTGCAAACCGTCCTTCATGCTCAAAATGAGGGAAATCAATGGTACATTGATAGTGGTTGCTGTAATAATCACCCTTAATTTTTTTTAAAAATTGTTAGCTCAAAATAAAATGAAATGGTAAGCAACTTCTTTTCCACTTTTTGATCACCAAGTTCCCAATTTGATTGAGGTGAGCATATAATATACGAGATTACAAAAATAACTTGAAGTAAATAGCTGAAATACATCCACTTATCCAATGAGGGTTAGGTAGGAACTTCCACATTTTAGTGGGAAAGCAATACAATAATGAAATGTAAGCAATCTCTTCCACTTCTCAGTGGTGAGTGAGTACAAGTAAAACAACTCTTCCACTTTGTAGTGGTGAGTGAGTGCTAAAGAACCACTTGTTCAGTGGGGTGAGTAACAAGAGCCACTTATGTAGTGGGGTGAGTAACACTAAATAAGATGATCAAATCACTGGTGGTACTACCACTCGATGTTACAATGTTATCTCATTCAAATCTTCCAAATTAAGGATAAAGATTTGTTGTTGCAACTTAACGATATGAAATGAAACTAATTGGAACACCCCCAAAGAATCACAACTCAAGAAACTAACCACCCATCATTGAAATAGAAAATTTACCTCAAAGAAATGGCAAATAGATGACAGGTACAAGTCTAAAACTTCATTGCAGCAGTATGGACAGCGAGATAATGACTCATAAATCTTCAATGATCCACTCCCAAATGCACCCAATAGCCAATGTAGAATTAGAACAATGTTTCCAGCTCACTCTAATCAACTTACCACCTCTCAAGAATGGATTATAAGGATCTAATAATAATTAAACCAAGTTAAAGCTTGCTTTGCCATTCTTAGTCTTGCAAAGGTAATCTTCTGTTCTATGCCAAGAGTAAGCATATTGAAATATGCCTCTAATTGTGCCAACCAATGGTCAAGCGTTTATACATCCATCTCTCCTTAAAATGGCAAAATTTCAATATTTGCTTCAGCCATGAACGAAGGTGTCTTTGGTAGACTTGTTTTTGCCATGGGATCGCTCTTCTTCTTTGGAGAGGATTTCACCTTGCTTCTAGTGTCTTCCAATAAGCACAAATTCTCCATGAGAGCCTCCATGATGCTCTTCAATATGGACTCTCCATTGACTCAGCTTTGCTTGTCACATCAACTTCCAACTTGAAGCACTTTGCTTCTCCATCGAAGGGTTTGACATCTCTTGCCATGCCTCTCAATTTTTTCTTCCAACTATTGGATTTGATGTCTGTTTGAAAATGCAACAAGTCTTCACCACTTGATCTTGTAGGTATTAACCTACAAAATAAGTCACAACTTTCCATCAATGCATACAGCCACTCTGCTACCAATCTGATTTGTAAAATAGGATGGATATTCCATTCTGTATCTTCACCAATTACATATTAAGAAGATTTGTTGTAATATTTAAACAGCCAAATGAACATGAAGGAGCAAGAGCAAGCAGCAATAAAATGGAAGACACAATTATTACTTTGGAGAAATCCAACCTTTGAGAGAAAAACCTGAGCTACAACAATGTAGTAGCATCTGGGTCCATGATCTTGCATCACCCAAAAATAGAATAAAGGATGGCCGAGAGAATTTTGGTTTTGTGTGCAGGTTTTTGAATAAATGGTATCATGGATGAGTTTAAGAGATCAGAAATTTTTTTAACTAACTTTGTGAGCAACTGAAAAAACACATTTGCATCTCTGGCAACAATCTGTTACTTTAGCAGCAGCCTGTTTCAACTTTGCATCTCTGAAAATTCTTGTACATCTGTATATAGGAAGGGACGGTTTACATTTCCATGTATTTCGAAGAGGTCCATTCATATTTTGGATAATAGCACTTTTTTATGCTTCCATTATGACTGAAACTGCTTAACTCACTCAGCATACATGGCAAACATACTGTCATGCTGCCATGAAGGATCCTATTGGAAAGGAGGATTGCCATAGCTTTGACTGCCATGGTAGGAACAAGTACTACCATAGAATAATTGAATGATGGTTTTTGTGAGGACCTTCTAGGGAAATGAATTGAAGGCATTCTGGAAACTCTATAAATCAACCAGGGTAATTATAGCATCCCTGATTGTAGATGCATATCCTACCACCAGTCCACACATGCATCAAATCTCCACTCCACATGTTACAATTCAATATTATGAAATTATATGGAATACCTGGATATATTTGAACATCCGGTTTGATGGAATAAGTGGCCAGTTTCCTGGCATTGGTGGAGCATGTAAGTCATTGAGAGATTGCTGACATTCATTTTACTATTAATCCGGAATAGATGAGGGTTCTGCTTGACTGTTTAAAGAGGAGTAAACCAGGAATGGCAGTTTGAATAACATGGGAATCTCAGGAAGGGATTTAGTTTACCTACACACTACTGTCCTCAAGTTAGAGGATCTGTATTCAATTTAATCTATATACAAAAGTTTTATTTTCATTATTCTGGAAAAATGAGCTATTTGTCAAGTGTGAGCTGTCTTTAATCTGTTCTGGAATGAACGGCCGACCATTAGCATGAAATTTTGCATCAACTAGCTCCAGATTTGCATTTGGGTACAAAGTCTTCTTGTTATGTATTCTGAAGATTTTTAATTCTCCTACAATTAGCTGATGTTGTCTTTGTGTTTTATTGAAAATTTTGCTCCTAGGTGTCCTTTTGAGCTCCTATGGTAATCTCTCCTTGTCTGAATTTATATTTTTTATATGGACTATTTAGTTTCACTTTGACACCTCTGTTAGTACAATCTTCTGAGAAATGTTCATGATTTGCTCACCTATGTACTATGAAATATCAAATTAGAGTACATAAAATTAGGCATTTAACTAATATAGTATGGATTCCCAAAAATATGGAACAACTATAATGCCCAGTAACAAGACAAGCATATAGTGCAAGTCCTCACAAAGAAAAAATCTATTCATGAAAAATTTGTGATTAATAACCATCTTGAATCTGATATACTGTACTGTGACAGTGCCCCACAGCATGAAATTAAGTCCAAGTATTATGGTATATATTGTATAAGATGTTTCCAATTGTGCATTTAAAATACCTGCATAGTTTTAGGCAACTTACCAAAATTCCAAGTAGATTTTTTAGGTTTCTAGTAGACTGGTTTTTTATTTCATTTACGTAGGACTTTCCTGATGTCATTATTCTTTGCATAGCTTTAATGACATTATATAACTGCTAAATTATGGCATCTGTTTCATTGGTTTGGGTTGTGTCAACTGACATTGTAATCAATTTCAATATTTATATATATTCATATCCTAACTATATGTAGCGCCAAGTCCTGGAATAAGGCCTACAACCTTGACATTCTGCTTGAAGCTTGTTCCATTTCTTTATAATAGATCATATTAATTTTATTTACCAATTGTTTTAATTCTACTTCCTTAATAATATTGTGCAACTTACTATTGTTATGATGGTACAGTTGTTATAACACAGGTGTTCAGGTCACCAAGGGCCTTACTTGTAGATTAGTTTGATTCTAAAGAAGATCTAATTGATGTTGTGTTTACATCATCCTTCATACCAGGGTATATACTTTATGTTTGTTAATTTTAATTATGTTTTTAAATTTTCTAAGATATTAGTAGTTGAGCTCAATGTATCTTATTTTACTATATAGTTTTTTTCAGTGGATAGTGACATGTAGAAGAATGCCAATTTTCATTACAGATACCTTGCATCTAGACCTGTTACAGTTTTTAGAAAACGGATCTGTGTAGATGGAGGGCTGACTCTATTCATGCCACCAACAGCAGCTGACAAAATGGTATGCTATTTGAAATATTGACACATTCTATTTTAAGTGACAGCTAGGTATCTATAATATTTTATGTACTTTGTAATATATCTAAAATCTGTGGTCCATTAGAGAAAAAGCCTACGTTTGCCATTAAAAGGGTGCATTAAACTTGGTATCCCTTTCATGCTCCTCTCAACCGTCCTTGTTTTGCATTTCTTGAAACTGATGCAATTTTTGTAGCTCTTTTCAGTCCTTTTCATCATTCTAAATGTTTGCTTCAACACAAAATTTACATTCACATCCACACATGTACATGAACGTACTTCACATGTACTTTTCACACAATTAATTTCATGTTCAGTTCTAATATATTATCATCTGATCCTTGGACTTTTAAAATAAGTTCCCTTTACAAAATAGTGTAGTAAAAGCTTAATTATTAATATATCAAAACATAGCAGATAAAAGTTTCTTTAGCATATGCTAACATGGATGTGCGTGCATATAGACCATCATAGAGATGTACACAATACTCATGAGTTTACATGATTTAAGGACAATACCCTTGCATTAACCTAAGCATGTTCATAATAAAAAGGTCTGAAGTTTTGTCTTGAACAACTCTTTAAAAACAAGAAAATATACCAGGTGCCAAGTTGATTAGATATAATCCTCTGTAATAGAAAAATTGACTTGCCATTTGCAAGGTGGTTTGTGTGCCTGTCTTACATACACACTTTAGGCTCTTTACATTTTACCTGGCTTACATCTGTACAATTTTGCTCTGTTTCCCTTTCAAATTGTTTATCTTTATATGATTAAATTCCGAGAATAGTTATGTCTGCATTGTTATGGCAAGTGATGCATGATTTGTACAGGATTGCAGGTCCTTTTTTCACCCATTCAATAATTGTCTTTTTCGGTACAAAGATTAAATGTCTTATTCAGGTCATCCCAATACAAGCATGGCTTGTTCAAAGAAAGTTTTTTAAACATTTTAATGGATGTGCTTAGAACCTCGGCATGTTGATTTCTCAAAGGCTGTTGCACCTTTGTTAGGATTATATTGTTGTTTTCATGAGAACCTAATTCTGTATAGTTCCATTTTAGTTTCAAATAGGGTGGATCTCTAAACTTTTAACTTATTTATTCAACCAGCATAAGATATGCAGTTAAATATGTGCAGTTTCTTGACTTTATGATACTTTCCATGCTAGTTTTTTGGCCAAGCCATACATACATTAGGAATTTTGATTCTCCAAAAGTAGTTTTACATCAGTTTCAACACTTGTTACTTTATGTACACAGCATTATATAGTTGCATGATGAAAGTGTAAATAGAATTCAATTACCTGGAATAAAAATGGGAAAAAATTAGGACACTAAAAAAATTTGATATAATATTGTAAGAATAGAGAAAAACTCTGATTTTGTTAATTTCATTTCAAATATTGTGCTTAGAAATTAAAATCAAACATGCTACATAAAGGAAATCCTGATTGTAATAAAGAAGGGTGGGGTTCTAGGAGAAAACAGTTTTCTTTTACCTAAAGAGGTTTTACTTTATGTAAAAAAGCAAAGGGCTGATCCTAAAATAGTTTGCCTTTCCTTCATGGAGCACGGTATAGTATTTTAGGGGTAGCCCAAATGTTTTACCTAAATTCTCATTAGCTTATAAAATAAAAGGAGAAATCTCATGAATTTTCAAAATATAATTCTAAAACAAATCTTTTCAAAGACAAACTTAAAAGGACATTTAAAACATGAGACAAAAAATGATAGGTGTATTTAATTAAAGCAATTTCAGAACTATTTTTTGAAAAAATAAAAAAACATGGCAAATTTGGTTGGTAGTCACAAGTTTTTTTAGAGTAATGCTAGTGTTGTTTGAGAATCATATGATAGCTTCCAACATTTTTGATTATATAGTAGAGGATCTATAGGAGTTCCTGCCTAGGAAGCATGATTTTACAAAACAAATGACGTTAATGGTCATAACTAAAAGCCCACCAAAAGAAGCAGATTTCCAATGCTGTTAACTAGAAATAGCCAAGCAAAACTTCTTGATCAGCAATAACAACAAAAATGGAGGAGTTGAACTTAAAAACAAAAACTCATAGTGTTATCCTCCAAAGACACCTAAACATCAAATGCACCCCTTCTCCCCACTCCCCACTAACGCCACCCAACCCCCAACCACCAACTTCACTTGAGGAATTAAACTTCTAGCCTACCATATATTCCACAGCCACTTCCTTTTAGCCACTTGTAAATCCCAGAAAATGAAGTTGCCAGAGCAGGGAATTTAACACCTTGAAAGGTTTCCACCCTTTGTTTGTCCCAAATTACCTCCACCAAACCCAGAACAGTGACGGTGAACATACTAGACACCTCCAGGGATATTTGAGGAAGGGTCACAATAAGATTTTCGAAAAACCAACTGTGTTCTATTTAGGAATCCTTAAACAACTTCAATTCTTGATTGATTGTACCAATTTCCTTCCTGGCCACCTAGATATCTCCATGCACCTTTGAGAATGGGTTACCATAAGAATTTCCAAAACTTGACTGAGGTATATTTTTTCATCCTTTAAGTACTTCACATCCCTGTAAATAGTAACAATTTCCATCGTAGCTAGCTTGTAATGAGCCTTGCTCAAACTGACCTCAATTTGTTTCAATTTGCTGCCTTGTAATTTTTTCGAACAATTTGTATGTAATGTTTGTGTTTTCTGGTTTGAAATTTTCGTTTGATGTTTGATGCTTATGATGAATTCCAAATTGATTTGAAAGCTTGAAAATAACTTCTACAATGATTATGCAAGTTTTCTAAATGCATACAAATAAGAAACTAAGTGAATTAAATGCATCTATAGCCAAGAGACATTTCGTTAAACACATGGCATGCAAACTAGTAAGCTGAGTACATAGGATATTTAAATGCTCAATAACAACACCAATTAAACAACTACTTATTCCTCCTTTATTGCAATGAGTGTTCAATACAATTCTTGTTCAAAATGGCCAAGACTCTTGGCAAATTACAATGATATCAAAATATGATATTTGCTGATATGAATGCAAACCTACAGCTGCAACTTATAACTCCTAATATGCAATGCTATCATGAATGAAAAGCAAGGAAACCTAGAGGAATGATGACACCTTTGATGAGAGCTGATGAAGGAATCAAATCTCAAGCAAAATGACCTTGTCCCAAGCCAAATCAACCCCTCTAAAAAGATCAGCCTTGTTCTGATCAGATTTGCAACAATAAATAATCTTCAATGAATTTCAACCTCCTTAAGCTCCTAGCAAAGTCGCCTTGGCCCTAGGAGAAGGGAACACCATGTCAAGAAGAAGATCAATGCAAAATGGGGCTCCAACAAGCTAAATCGACCCACTAATGGCTTCCTCCTTATGACTACAATTTTATGATTTTTAAATCAAAATTCTCCACAATTAAATTTATCCTCCAAGATGTGCAAATAGTGAAGAATGAATATGCCAAAATATTCTTCAATGCTGCTCCAAATTGACGTATACCGAAATTGGCCTTTGGCCACAAATTTTTCTTAATGAGAAGTCTAAAGTAACCTCTCCAATGGCTGCAACCCTTTAGAAGATATTTCACTTCCTTTGTTATACTATCAATGTGAGTTTTCATTCCCAAAGACAAGATATTGCAGAAACCTTAGCTCCACAAGTGCTCATAAAATTATTGACGTCAAGATGCTAGATGAGAACAATGGAAGCCAACACCCTTTTTATATTTTTATTTCTCTTGACAGGGCTGCTTCTAGAAGCATATTAATATTTTTTTTATTTTTTTTTATAATTTACATTTTCACCTAATTATAATAAATAATAACTCATAACATAAAGTGCAAATATAACATCACCATATAATATGAGGTTTCTAAAAATAGAAACATATCAATTAATCATTAGAACACCTACATATGAATACTGAATCTCTAAAGAAGTCAACTGGCAACAAGTTATTTTCCAAGAAGATCCTCTAAACATGCCCCCACTAGCCTATGAGGGTCATTGATAGGCTAACCATGTTGATGTGTCAATGACTAACTAGAAGGGGAAATTACAATCCACCCCTCCTAAAATTGCTTGACCCCAAGCAATCTCAACTTAGGATGTTGTAAGATCTCCTTGCTCTCCCATGTAGCATCCTCAACCAGAAAATCCCTCCACTTGATCAAATACTCTATGATGACCCATCTCTGCAAAGTCCTCTCCCTAACATCCAAGATAGCCTCGGGTACCAAAATCAATTTCCCCTCATCATCCAAGGGTGGAAAAGTTGTTGAAGGAACCATACGATGTACTAACGCCTTCTTGAGGCGTGACACATGGAAAATATTATGTACTCTGCTATTACCTAGCAACTCTAACTTATAAGCCACCTCTCTAACCTATCTGATAATCTTGAAAGACCCATAATATCGTGGCTTGAGCTTCTTTGCACCACTCTTCTTGAGAGTGGACTGTCTGTAGGGTTGCATCATCAAATATACCATATTGCTAACTGCAAACGAACGCTCAACTTTCCTCTAGTCTACATATTGCTTTTGTTGGCTTTGTGCCTTCTGAATGTTCTCACGGAGAGCCCCCATGATATCCTGACTCTCCTACAATAAATCTCCATCACTAGGAACTTGACTATCACTCAACAACAAATCTAGGAAGCTCGGTGCCTCATAAAGATACAAGGCCATAAATGGTGCCATCTATATCGAAAGGTGGTAAGTGGTATTGTAGCAATACTCACAAAGATAAATCCACTTTAGTCAACCCTTTTGCTGCCTTGCAATATAATTTCTGAGATATCCCTCCACCCACTTATTAACAATCTATGTCTATTCATCTGTCTAGGGGTGGTAGCTAGTACTTGGAGTGAGCTCAATCCCACATAGCCTAAAATTCTCCTACCAAAAATGACTCATAAATTGGTTGTCCCTATCACTGACTATACTCCAAGGAAACCCATGCAACTTGAATATCGCATGAAAGAACAATTCTGCTACCTATGTAGCTAAATAAGTGGTTGTGATTAGAAAGATATGAACATACTTGGTCAAACTATCCACAACCACATAAATACAGTCCCTACCCTGGGCTTTCGGCAAGCCTGTAATGAATTCCATTAAAAAACACTCCCACTTCCTAGTAGGAATTGGAAGTGGTTGAAGTAATCCTATAGGGATAGTGTGCTCCTATTTATTCTGATGGAAAATAGGGCATTCTCTCACATAGCGAAGAAAATTAGCCTTGAGGCCCTTCCAAGTGAACCTCTCCCATATCTGTTTGTAGGTTTTGAAATACCCAGGATGACCTGCCATAGGTGTATTGTGGAAGGTCCTCAAAATAGTGTTCTTCATTTCCGATCCTGGGGTCAAATAAATATGTCCCTTGTAAATGATAAGGTCATTTACAACTAAATATCTAGCATCCTGTATCAACCCCTCAACAACTTCTAAAGCCCAACTGTCCTTGGAATTCTCTACTGTAATAAGATGCCTCCAATCCTCTATGATCTTTGCCATGGAACTCAAATGTGGCCATCGGGATAAAGCATCTGCAACTAAATTTTGTGTCCCTTTGACAAAGGCAATCTCAAAGTCATATGATTGCAGCTTGATCACCCACTTCTACTACCGGTCATTCAAGTCCCACTGTCTAAGGAAATGTCTCAAGTTGTTATGGTCTAACTTCACTACAAATTTGTTTCCCACCAAATACTACCTGAACTTGGCCAACGCATGCATAATGGCCAACATCTCATTATCATATATGTTGTAACTCCTCTTTGGACCTTGTAATTTCTAACTTTTCAAGGCAATCAGATGTTTGTCTTGCATGAGGATGGTACCTATCCCCTCACCAGAAGCATCACACTATAGCTCAAAGGATTTAGTGAAGTTTGGCAATGCTAATACTGGACAAGTAGTCATGAGCCTTTTAAACATCTTAAAACACTCTTGGGCTTCTAGTGTCCACATAAATGCCCCCTCTATGTAAAATCTATGAGTGGGGTTGCATGCCATGAGTAGCCATTCATAAATCTGTGATAAAATACACAAAGGCCTAAGAATCCTATAAGTTGTATCAGATTCTCAGGAATAGGCCATTCAATGATTGCTTTGACCTTGTTAGGATCCATACAAACTTCTTCTACATTGATGATGTTTCCCAAGTATAGCAACTCGGTCACGCCCAAGTCACACTTGGATTCCATGGCATACAATGATTCCTTATCAAGAATACACAAGACTATATATCTAGGTGTATTGTATGCTCCTCCCAAGTTTTACTATACACCAAGATGTCATCAAAGAAGACCAAGACAAACCGCCTCAACTATGACTGAAATACTCTGTTCATGGTGGACTAAAACATAGCTGGTGCATTGGTCAGCCTAAATGGCATAACCACAAACTCAAAATGCCCACAATGACAATGAAATGTAGTATTCTCTATGTCCTACTCCCTAACCCGAATCTGATGATACCCTGACCTTAAGTCAATTTTGGAAAAATAACAGGGACCATGCAATTCATCTATAAGCTCATCAATCCTAGGGATAGGATACCTATTTTTAATGGCCCTTTTATTCAATAACCTGAAGTTAATACACATCCTCAGAGTTCCATCCTTCTTCTTGACCAAAACAATTGATGAAGTAAATGGTGACTTGCTTGGTCTAAAGTGCTCCATAGCTGGCAATTCCTTAACAATTTACTCTATCTCATCCTTAAACTGCTTGGGGTGTCTATAGGGAGTAACCTTCATGGGTTGGCACCCTCCTACAACTCAATGATGTGCTCAATTCCTCTGTTCGGAGGTCTACCTAGTGGTATATTATTGAAAACCTTGGTGTGCTTAATCCTTAATTATTGTATATCTGGGTGGTAAATTGTCTTCTATTGTTCTCCTTGAGTTGGCATCAAGATGCACTTTGCTACCATCTCAACCATATCATGTCACATAAACCTCTCCATCCTCCTAAAAGATATCATCATGCAACTAGTATCTCAGATAGGCTTAAGCACATGTGTCTTTCAATCCACCTAGAATCTCATGTCCATCTCCCTTAGGGTAAGGGTGAACTCACCAATATCATGAAGCCACTTCATTTCCAAAACCATGCTTGTGTCACCCATATTAACTACATAGAAATATGCCTTAAATTCATAATTATTCAAGCGCATAGGGAGGTTAAGAATCATTTGGTCACACTGGTGAGTGTAACCATCTACCACCTTAACTTGTATACCCTCAAATTCTTCTATCTAAATACCATGCCTCTCAACCAAATGAGCATCAATGAAATTATGTGTAGCACTAGTATCGAGTAAGGTGATGAGTTTTTGTCCTACCAAGATCTCACATATTCTAAATGAACCCTCTTGCTAAATACTAGTTATGCATGCATCAGGTCACTTCTCTTCTTGCTCCTCCTCATTCCCTAACTTTGCTTCCTCATACTCTGATTTTAAATTTGATGGATGGTTTGATTTTTTTGATTCTGAATCCTCATAAAAAATCCACATCACTCTATTTTATTTTCCCTTAGGTTTCAATGGGAAATCATGGTTTGCATCATATGGTCCTTTGTAATAGAAGCACAATTTTTTCTTGTGCAAATCATTGAGAGTGTCATGATCTAAAGGTGTTGTTGATTTGTCTTTAAAATCTAATTTTTCCTTCTTTTTTGAGAAGGATTTGTTGTCCTTATGTGAAGAAGACCCCTTTGATGTGAACTTGCTTTGTGGGGTAGCAAGTTCCATACTCCTAGCTTTCTTCATGGCCTCTTATAGAGAAGGTGGCTCAAAAGCCTTAACCCATCCTTTCAATGGTTCCATCAGCCCGTCTGTGAACAATACTACCAATCTCCTCTTTGAAATGATTGGTACTATTAAAATAAAGATTCAAACAGCTCCCTTCAGGTTCCTTTTGCAAATATTCGTGTGTCAGCCTGTGCATCGCCAGGTTTATTCAGTTTTCTGATAGGTTTTGATCTTCCCCTTTGCGTATTTCTCACTTTGCAACTTCGGATAGCAGCTCCCCTTTCGGGTCCCGAAATGGTACACCGGGCGTCCATGTGTCTCGCCTTCAGAGATGTTTATTTCCTATTGCTTTGTATTCTCTTCGGGTTGCAAAAGCCTTCCACAAAGGTCATCACTCCTAGGAGTGTTAGAGGAGCCCACATCTTGGTATGTGGCGGCGTGTTGCAAAATTTCCTTGCAGGGATAAAACAAGCAGTCGCGGGCTGTGAAATGCTTCCACAGGCCTTCTTTATTTTTGGTGGGCCCTACCTTCTGCCAGGTGGTGACCTTTTACAGCCTTTCCAACATAGCAAGTAGGTAAACACAACGGGCTATGAAACGCTGCCAAGCGTCTTTCGGACCCAGTTCACGCGGATTTCTCCCCACTTCAAGGAAGGACCTCAGCCCCTTGGACACGTGTCGCTTCTTCGCAATCTCTCAGTGACAATAAGAGGAATTCTCATTCGGGTCACGATGGGCTGCCACGTGCCTTACACTGATCATAGAAGCAGATGATGGGCTAGCTGAGCAATATATTGTTATCGAGTGCTGCTCGTCTTGGTTCTCTGAAGTGGTGGATGGCACTTGTAACCTCGAAGCTTGGCTGGGGCCGCTGCTAGCATTACAAGGGGTGCGCTTGCGCCTAAATATCCAAATGCCGCATTTTAACTCGTTGCCATTGATGGAAAATCTTTTGATTCTGGCATCATTGCAGGAGATTGGGAGATCTTTTCTGTTACATCTTTCCTAAGCGGTGGGAGTTTTTCTCCTCAGCTATATATACTCTCTCTGTCAAGGAGAGAGGAGGTCTAAAAATTCTGAGGAAAAAGGTCCAAAAAGGAAATAGATCAAAGAGTTCTAAGAAAAAGGATATTGGTTATAGCAAAAGACACTAGGCCTCTCTTATATGTTTATTTTGCAAGAAACTTTCAGACTGTGCCAGCTATTCGGCCTTTCTGTTTTTCATGTATTGATTCAACTATAAACTGTGTTTTTTCTTGTCTTAGGATTTCATTTGACAGGACTTCTATATATTGAATACAAGCTTGCTTATCTAAATCATGTCTAAATGACTCTTCTTAGTAGTAAGAATGTATGCAATACAATTTTATGTCAATAAATGAATTGTTTATGCTATACCTTCAAGTCTCTGACGTTTTGGAATGTAATAACACCATTCAGGCCCTTAAATCTATGATTTATCGTGCCCATAAGCATATTTGGCGCATCGCCTTATATTAGATTTTGCTTCATTATATCCGCTTCCTTTTCCCTTTCCAAAAAACCATTATAGAAGAAGCTGACTTCTTTAAAACCTGGAGGTCACTCAGTTTGGCGCAAAAGGGTCCCCCTTGAACTGAGTTTCCCATAAGGCACTGTTATCTTATCAATTTTTGGCGTCAACAGTTAGTGCCTTTTTCTGGCATGCCCAGTGGGACCCGAACTAATGAAATTGTCTTATAGAGGGGTGTATGAGCCATTGGCCTGTAACTAGATCCTAGACTGCAAATAACCCAGGTTTACTAGTGCCTCCATTAGGGACAGTCCAAGCTGCAAATCAGTTAGTAACCATTCCATTCCCGCCACCTTTTCCTCTCACCATGTTGTCGACCACGAACAGAAACTATGTAGCATGGGATGTTGGAAGTCCCCTAGTAGCTCCGGTAGCGCCTGCTATTTGGGGTGCTATCCCAGTTTCGGCCCTAAAAGCTCTTCCCAAATTTGCTGGGGATAACACAAAAATGCCAATAGAACATTTGCAGGAAGTAGCGGATGTATGTCTGGTACACGGTATCACAGCGCAAAATGTAGCCCTGAGGCTCCTTGCTACGTCCTTCAAAGGCAAAGCTCTGTATTGGTACTAAACACTGACTCCTAATACCATTCGCACTTGGGATGACCTCAGAGATCCGTTCTATGAAAGGTTCTCAAATGACGAAGATCGTTCTTCATTATATTATCAGCTGTCGGTCATAAGGCGAGTGCCCCAGGAGGCTCTAACCGATTTCAATGTCTAATTTCACTTAAAATGGCAGAGGATTCCTGTGACTATTTGCCTGACTCCAGAACTGGCATTCATATTTTCCCTAAAATCCATCAATCCCGACATTTCTGTGATGATCAAGTCATTGGGAGGAGCCACTCTACCAGATGCTTATGCTACCGCTATCAAAGCAGAGAATCATTTAATAGATTGCAAGAAATTGCCTCCCCGACCTATTGTGCCAATATTTCCTGAGATATCAACCTCTGCACCAGAGACCGCATCAACTAGTGTGCCAACAACTTCCCAGTCAATGTATTCATATGCAGCCGCTCCTGAAAACTTGGCCTCTACATCAGGTGCTCCCAAGGATGAGATGGGCGACCTCAAGGAGATGTTGCGAACTATGGCAAATGACATAACAACTCTCAAGTGGAACCAAGCAATGCCTCCACAGCCCGCATATCAAAACTATCAAGGTGGGCACCCTACCTATTAGCAAAATCAATATCAGAATGCGCCTCGCACTAATCCACCCACAACGGCTACAAACCAAATGGTTCTGGTGCCTATGCCACTGGCAGGTACGTCCCCAAGCTCTAATAGAGAATTAATAGCGGGAGAAAACAATCTTATTGATGACATCAATCCATGGTGCTTCCCCTGCAATGATGTGCATATGCCCCAAAATTGTCCACATGGCAACTTAGAACAAAGGGTAGCAGAGCAACGTAGTCAAGGTATTGCGACAGAGAATGGAGAATACATATATGCCTCAGCAATGGAGAATGCGGTCCTTACCGCGCAAATGCAAGGAATGTCCTTAGAGCAAGAGTCTGATATTGTTCCTGATCATGCGCTCTTCTCATGGATGGAAGATGAGGAAATGGTGTTTGCGAATGACACGTCCACAGCCCAAACGCCGCAGGTACAGTCCGACTATAACACATGATTGAAGAGGATATTTATCAGTGAGCCCATTGTTTCACTTCCGAACAACCCACAATCTAAAGGTGTGTCCGATCAAATTCCTGGCACTTCGATCGTCTCTTTGCCTTCTCCACCACGGAAAGAAGTTATTATAACAAGAACAAAGGAGCAGAAATCTCTGAACTCCTCACCTTTTAATGTGGTGGAGAAATTGAAGAAATCATCCGCTAATGTGTCTTTATGGGACATTCTAGCTATCCTGAAACAGAAAACTATGCTACAAAAGGCGCTTCAACAAGAGATCAACTCAACACCAACAGAGTCGTCTGCCAATACGGAGGTGGTTTATCAAATTCCACCAACTAAGGTTCTTGCAAACAAAGCGAAGGAATCCCATACACAAGGTGGAGGTAGGCCAAAACCTCAACTCTTCTTCTTGACTCTCATTGTAGGCAAAAAGCTATTGCACAACGCTATGATTGATTCTGGTGCTAGTACAACGGTTATGCCGAAACTGATAGCTGAAGCCTTGGGGCTTAGCTACCAGCCTATAAAAAAAGGGGTGATGCAGCTAGATGGAAATAAAGTTGATACTGTGGGTGTCATCAAAGCACTTCTGTTAACTCTATTTGCCTACCTAAGTATCACGGTCCTGCAAGATACAATAATCATAGATGTTCCTCCTATGTTCGGTCTCTGTCTATCCTAAGAATTTACTTCAAAGGTGGGTGGATATTTATCTTTAGATTGGTCACATCTAATACTTAGGACCAAACATGGTGCAAAGATGAAGATAGAATCAGAGGCTCTACATTCTGAACACATGGCGGATGAGGCCTTGATCAATTTTGAGGCCGCACATACCTCCATCACAAGCAGGACATGTACAATGTCGAACTGCTAGAGGAGGAGAAGGTGAGCGGAGACAGAAATGATGAGGAAGATGCTCTGTTGAGTGCACACATAAATAACGATCCTTTCAGGAATTATCATGCTACTAGATTAGGCACATATGTAATTTATGATGAAGACCAAGTTCTCCCGAAGGTCGCCAAGGAATCCTACAATGACCAAGCAAATGAGCTGTGGACATTGTATTTTGACGGAGCAAGGAGCAAAGTCGGAGCTGGAGCCGGGGTATGTTTAATATCCCCACAGAATGAGAAATTGTTGAGGTCTTTCCGATTCCAATTCACCTATTCAAATAACAAGGCTGAATATGAAGGGTTAGTCCAAGGCCTAAGCTTAGCGGAACGAATGGGTATCAAGCAATTGATTGTGTTCGGAGATTCTGAACTAATAGTTAACCAGGTCTGAGGAATCTCTGCAGCAAAGAATATCTGCATGAGATCCTATCAGCATCGAATCTGGGACCTAATGGAAAGCTTTGAAGCTTTCAACATCCTGACCATTCCTCGAACACAAAACGGCGATACGGATCACATGGCGGTGATTGGCGCTCAGTTTGACCCTGTTTCTGACTTGCTTCAGAACAAATATTCAGTGCGAGTGCTTGTTCGACCAGCAATCCCTGACAATTATCAGAGTTGGCAGGTCTTTGAGAGCGATGAGCATATCGCTTCGTTTATTCAGCACTCAGGGGAATTTACTGATCAACTTCAACCAAAGATCGCCGAGGCCTATAAAGGACAAATTATGCAGCTAAAGTCAAATAAGCTTCTGAAAGGATTGGTTACTCTCAAAAAAAAATTTGATTGTAATGACGCCCGAAATGATAAGCGGAAATTCATGGTAGATAAAAGTGATTATAAAAACCTTTGGGTCTTCGATGACAGGAATCTTCAGGTCAGAAAAGATGTCTCACAGCCAGATAGAGAAAGGTTTATCAGTTTCTGCGGAAAATATGTAGTGGCCTGGTTCTACGATGATCTGGAGGGTTACGATCCCGACATCATTCAACATACTATTGAGCTAACAGAAGGTGCGAAACCATTCCGGCAGAAACAGCGGCCAGTTAACCCTAAAGTTGAGGCCTTGATGGCACAAGAGCTGACCAAACTCATCGAGTCACGTATTGTCTTCCCAATTAAACATAGTACATGGGTATCAAATCTGGTACCAGTCTAGAAGAAGAATGGTGATATCCGCTTATGCGTGGACTTTCGAGACCTAAACAAGGCATCTCTGAAAGACCACTATCCATTGTCTTCTATGGAATCGATCCTCCAGGCTGTGGCAGGATCAGAAATGTTTTCTCTGCTTGATGGCTTGTCTAGCTATAACCAGATTCGAGTCAAAGAAGAAGATCAGCACAAGACTACATTCACCACCAAGTGGGGAACATTTGCATATGCTAAAATTCCTTTTGGTTTATCTAATGCAAGGGCAACTTCCAGTGAGCTATGGACGTTGCATTTAGCGAACTGATCAATAAGTTTATCCTAATCTATTTGGATGACCTTACTGTGTTCTCTAAATCTAAAGATGATCATTTTGATCATTTGGAATTAGTTTTTCAAAAGTGCAAGGAGTTTGGGGTTTCCCTAAATCCAAAGAAATGTGTATTCAGAGTACCTCAGGGCAAGCTGTTAGGGCATGTTGTGTCTAAAGAAGGTATTTCAATTGACCCCAAATGAGTAAGGGCTATTAAGGAACTTCCCCTTCCGGTAATGATTAGGCGGGAATGATTACGCCAGTCTTTTCTGGGCAAGGTAAATTTCGTCAGCAAATTTATTTCTGATTTTGCGGGAATGATTAGGCCAATCACCCTAATGCTGAAAAATGATCAAATTTTCAAGTGGACAATGGAAGCTTGAGAGGCATTTGAAAAGGTCAAAGAAGTGATCTCCACAGCCCCGGTGCTACTTAATCCAGATCAATGCAAATATTTTATAATGTATGCCTTCAGTAGCAAGTCCAGTATCGCTACTGTCCTGATTCAAAAGGATAGTGAAGGAAAAGGAGAGCATCCAATGGCGTTCTATTCCTAAACCCTAAAAGAATATGAGGCGAATTATAACTTCGTCGAAAGACAGGCCTTTGCAATAGTAAAAGGACTGAAAAAATTTTGCCATCTAATTTCCCGCAATAAAATTCTGGTATATGTCGCACATACTAGTGTGCGGGAATACATCATGGAAGGAGAGATCACAGAAAAAAGGGCTAATTGGATTACCAAGATCCTGGAGTATGACATCGAGGTTAGGCCTACCAAGACTGTCAAAGGTAGAGGGTTGTGTGAGTATATGGCACAGAATGAGGAGGTACCTACCAAAGAGGAACAATCAGAGCTCGTCCTGATAAATGAAGCTAGATTGGGAGACAATTGGCTAACAGATAGAATGAACTTCATGCAAACCGAAAGGTATCTACCAGGTCTCTCATCCCAAAAAAGAAGGTATTACCGGCTGTAGAATTACGGATATACGCTGGTAGAGGGAGTTCTTTTCAAAAAAAAATTCAATGGTGTGCTCCTGCGATGCGTTACTTCAGGGGAGGCGCATAAGATCCTCGACGCATTCCACAATAGCGACGAGGGTGGACATTTATCTGCTAAAACTACTGCCATCAAAGTCCTGCGAGCTGGATATTACTGGCCTACACTCTTCAATGATTCCTACTCTCTGGTAAGGGCTTGTAAAAAATGCCAATTCTTCTCTGACAGAAGAAAGAATTCAGCGATGCCCCTCAAACCTATCGTGGCGGATGAACCATTTGTGCAATGGGGCCTTGACTTCATCGGAATGATCAACCCAGTTTCTAGTGCCGGACATAAGTGGATATTAACAGCTACAGATTACTTTACAAGGTGGGCAGAAGCTGTTCCCCTTAACGAGGCGACAGAAACAGAGATTGTAGATTTCTTCAAAACACTGGTGACAAGGTTCGGCCCTCCGAAGATAATCATTTCGAACAATGCCAGAGCATTTGTAAGTACAAAGGTATGTCACTTTGCATTAAAAAATGGCATATTCCTTAAAACATCATCAAACTATTATCCACAGGGGAATGGCTTAGCCGAGTCGACAAACAAAAGTTTAGTCTGACTCCTTAAAAAGGTTGGCTCAGAACACCAGAGGAAATGGCATAAAAATCTCTGAAAAACGCTATGGGCCAACCGCATAACTCCTAAGCAAGTCCTCAAGACTTCGCCCTATGAGCTGGTATATGGGAAGGAGGCGCTGTTACCTATCTCTATGGAGATCCCGGTGATATAGTTATTAAAATCTCTTGAGATAGAATAAAATGATGCCATGGAGGTTCAGCTCACCGAACTACTGGAAGTACAAGAAAAAAGGGAGAATTCCCTAAAAGCAATGACAAGTCATCAAATGGTGGTCAAATGATGGTTTGACAAGAAAGCCTCCGACCAAGGTCTAAAAAGTGGAGACTTAGTGCTAAAATATGACAGCAAGGCTGCAAAGCCAGGTCAGCATGGTAAGTTTGACAGCCTATGGGAGGGACCCTTCAAAATTATTCGGTGCATGTAACATAACACTTTTGAGCTGAAAAATATGGAACAGGAGCCACTGGGAATCCTGGTCAACGAGATTCACCTTAAGTTGTTCCATTAGGCATAGAGGTCTACCTTGTACAGTTGTAAATAACGCTTTTATTTCCTTTCCTATTTTTGGCCTGTTCTTTTGTTGAATCAGTGGTCTTTCTACGCATGTGCTCATTATCATTGGCTGGTAAAACATCGGAGTTGCTTTACTCAAATATACTCATAAATGGGGAAAAAGCATACAAAATTTGCAAACCCAGAAAAATTAAACACAAAAACAAACAGGAGCATAGATTTTACTTAAAAAGAGAAGTATATATTTATATATATGTTGTTGGGTTACAAAATAGGTGAGATGCCGATTTTCAAAATGTACAAGTATCAGAGTATATATATATATGATAGCCTTTTATCAGGCTTATCTGGAACAAGTGAGTTACATCATCAGGCAAGAAGGCAGGGGGGTTATCTATCCAAAGGAATGGCTAGTAGCAACCGACGCATTCACTACAGCGTCCGCTTCTTCCTCGTCCACAGGCTCCTCGGCAGCACTGGCAGCATCATTCAACACAGTCGTCATTGGTGGTGGATACACCAAGTCCCTGAAGTCCGTATACCATTCTACATCATAGAAGGGTATTACGTTGTAGCTCTAAAATAGGAAGTGAAGGGCTTGAGTAACCCTTTGCTGGTGCTGGCCACGGGTCTGCAAGTGAAATCTGCTGAGGAATGGTAGCCAAATGACAATAGTTTCTTCTTCAATAAAGCGATGCAGGTCGCTGGCTGTTGGTAGGCCTATCCCATACACAGCATGTGTAACAACCTTGTCGAGCCCATTCAAGTACTTCTTCAGGAAGATTTCTTTGACCAGCTTCAAGATAAGCGGCCGGGGAACGCAAATGTCCAGCATGGACGCTACAAAGTGCAAGCACACGTCAGTATTCACCCGATACTTATCTTCATATTCAATGAAGTCCTTGCCTAGGACCCACTTAATGGCTACCAGAACCAGCGAGTGCTTGTTCTTCGTCATCCTCTTGAGCCTTCTAGTGGAGATCTCACCTGCAAACGCCATCTGTGATTTGAACGAGGTGAGGTGAATGGGGGTATCCATTTTCCTAACACTATCCCTAGGTCTGCTAAGTAATGCCAAATCTGCTCACCACCTAACCTATGAAAAGACTTGCTTAGCAATCTGCTACTGGCCTATCACTTCTTAAAAATGCTAAGTATGTTTACTTGCTATCTACCAGAGCTATTTATAGAAAAATTGACAAGACATATGCCGATTCGCCTCAAAGAAACATGATGTATGCTGGCTGCCATCTCGAAAGTCGAGTCTGCGTTTGTTCAAATTTTGGGTCAGTACATGCATGATAGCACGACTCAAGGCATGCTTAATTAAATGTAGTTGATTAATTAGCTTTAAAAAGGTGGCACTTGTTGGTGAAGGGACATATGGCCGTAGGCTATTGTGTCAAATCTCAAGCACATCCTAGAGCCCAAAGCGATACTCGTATCTCTTCAGGCCGTGATCATTTGCTTGGCGTAATCATTCTGGCCAGGATATTAATTACTGGTACATGCTAATGCAAGAGGAGAGGGCCAGTTGCAAGCTCAATTTCTAAGGAGATCAGGGCGTATCACACGATCACCCCAATATGATGATGAAATTCGGCCACCTCGGAATAGCAATCAATTTATCTAACACGAGTTGCTAGATTAACGGTACATGCCAAATTAAATGCAAAAGGTTTGTTTTCGCCTACCACCTTGGGAAAAGTTGTTATTATTGCATGAAAAGGCTTAGTATTTCAAAGTATTTTTGCAATGCAAGGAAAGTGCAAAGTGTTTTCTGTCTGTATACCCAATGCAAGCATATTTGTAGGCCAGGAGCTTACAAGTTCTGTAGCGAAAGAAAATGTCAGAATCTTCAGCTCAGCCGGTGCAAGAAGAGATCAGCCAGAAATTGTTTTTGGCTATTCGTTCTTTGGCCAAGGTATACATGTACGAAGATGTAGCATATGCCACGCCTGATATACCCACAAAGATGAGAAGAGCCCATACGGAGGAGCTGGAAAGACCCAAGGAATGCAGTAACCAGAAAAAGGTTAAAGAGAAATGGGATAATATCTACGACCCAAAGCTCACAAAGAACCCTAAATCTCTCAGAGAGGCAGCATGTGCAAGGTTATCAACGGAAAAGGCAGACCAATCCATGGCAAGTAGAGTCTGGCTTAGTGGTCTCCCACAATATATGGTCCCATTGGTGCATTATTGCCCGGAGGTGGTCGACGCAAATTTTTAGCACTATAATCCAGATACCCATTGTATTGAAGGTCACAATTTAAGGGTTTAGATTAGCCCAAAAGCCATCTGGCATATTTTATGTATCCCTGATCCCAGCAGAAGAAAGGAGAATATCGAGCATTTCCACCCAAGCAAAGGGGAAAAAATATGGAAAAGAATGAAAAGCGGCTCTGATTTCTTGTTAGAAGAGACTAATAAGAAAGGTGTTGCGTCCGCTAAGGCATCGAGTATCCCATTATCACGTGGTTCATTCCGCGATGATCTCCAGGACCCCATCTCCATGCTGGCATTTTTTTGCAGCCGAGACTCTGATGAAAAGATTGAGGCTTTTCAACTCAGACCTGCGATGCAGTTTCACAAGCAAAATGAATTTTTCTGATATGATTTTGCTCATTTCATGGTTGAAGAAATGATACACTAGATGGAGAATTACCAAGCAAAAAATAAATTCAGATTTCTTTCCTACCTGGTCCACATGTTCCTTCATCAGAATCCAGATTTCTTCGCCCGATTTCTTCCACTATCAATTTTTGATGAGCAGAACAAAAGAAATCTGGTGTCTACATGGACACCTTTCCTTTCCGCAACATATGACTATTATGCCTTTGCGGACTATTTCATAGCCCTGATTTTGAATTATTTGATCGGAGAAGGTGATATCGTCCGGTTTAACACTGAGTAGACTGGATTTCTGCAAGGCTACACCCCTGCTTCTAACTAGTTCTTAGGTAAGGATTTCACAATCCTTCGAATGCGGGGTTTTATTGGTAAGCCTTTCCTACTCCCGGCTTGCGTCACCGATAGAATGCTCGCACTGGAGGTTTTTCGATAGGTGTGTATCATTGATTTCATGTTCTGTAGCTGTGAAAGTGTCAAGAGGAAAAGATTCTTCACATGCTCGAAGAGCTTCAAGTCGGTAACGCTTGTTAAAAAATAATCGCACAAGCTGCTAGGAGAGAAGCTGGCACATCTAGGGTTGGTACTGGTAAATGATAAATGGGATTACAACCCTTTCAATGACCTGCCAAAGCCACATATGAAGGTTACCCATGTTCCCCGACCATATAGGGAGAAGCGGCATAATAAGCGGACTGATAAAGACAAAGATTTTGTGGAATTAGCACAAATTCCTACACCAGACACTAGGGGGCCATGGCATAAGTTCTATTTTCTAGTGGTCGTGGCCAGGGACAACCTTCCGATAGAGCACAACATGTATAACAAGTTGAAGGTGGGCGAGGAATGGAGTGATGAAAAAATAAAGGCTTTCTGGAAATACTGCCAGGAAACAGTATAGTTGAACGCTCCTTATAATCAATTGAAAGATGACCAGGAATTTGAAAGATGGTGGGATGAAGGCCATCCGAACCTGATCTCTAGTGTTGACAAGAGTGAAGAAGCAGAGGGATCCGAGGAGCAGGAAGAAGAAACAGTGGTATCATCCTCTTCTGCGCAAGGAGGCAATATCTCCAGGCATACGGCCTATGTGGGCACTAATGTCTGCTTTAATATATCAAGAGGCTCGCTTACACGCACATGGGCCACTAAACCAGTCAGGCTAACACCTCAGCAGGGGGATCCGACGGCTGAGGTTAGTGAGTGTCCACCTACGAAAAGGCAACGCACGAAAAGTGTTATTGGAATAGTTTCACTTGAACCCGCCGGAGGAGAAGTGCCCGCCGCTAGTCAAATGCCAGAGGTTACAGGCGAGTCACGAACGATCCTGGAGCCATCGCCAACTAGTCAGCAGGTACATTTCACTCCTTCCTCTCTTACACCTCATTCTTTCATATCCTCCCCTGCTCTGTCAGCAACTCCTACCATTGGTCCAAGCCCTCCACCCTCTGCTTCTGGTCCAGCTTATTCGGTTGGATTTTCCCAGTATTCGCAGGCCCAACCATTCATAATTACTCCTCCGAGCATGCTTATGCCTACTGTTGCCACTCAGACTTTCCTCGCCTCGCTTTCAGAAAATATTCCCCCTGTTGGCCCCCATTCCTTTTCTGCTATGCTTGTTGATCCTTTTCCATTGCAACACACTGATACCCAATCAGCAACTATTCTTCCCCAGCCAATGAGCCTTACAACAAAATCCCTGGTTCAGTCGCTACAAATGTCTAGCCCTGCTGATAGTTCTCAGGCCAAGCTATGGAATGTGCCACACTTTTCTCCACAAACGGTCACTCTCCAGAAGAAGCAAATACATGTGCCTATGAAAATTACCTATCCCTATGCCCTACCTTCTGGTGTTCCTTTTGCAGGTGGGTTGGTTTCATCACCATCCAAATTCATAACACAAATAGATTGTGGAAAGGAGGCGCGCGCAAATAGAATAAGGCGACAAAAGGTGAAAGATGACAATGCCCCTGTCGAGCGGAGAGTACAGGCTTCGTATGATGGGGCCCAGCAAGAATTAAAATTTACAACTATGTACCCAAGGATAAGCAAGCCTCAGGGAGAAATGTAACCCGAGGACTATGAGATCTATCTTGTTGGACTTGACATGAAAGTAACCCGGCCACAAGATAAAGTCAAAATCATGGAGGAGACACAACGGGTGGTCACTTCCGACTTCCTTAAAACTGGTCGCCAGTTAAAGAAGAAGGATGAGCAGCTCAGGGCAGCCAAGGAAAAGGTGAGCTTCCTGGAAACAAAGGAGAAATCCTTAGAGGCAGATATTGCCCGAATGACAGAAAGAGCGCTAACAGTAGAGAATGAGAGAAACAGGCTTTAGAGCGAAATTGTGAAAACCTAAGTTGCCGACCCAGGATTAGTACAAGAATTGCAAAGCCAGAACCAGGCGGCCCAACAGAGCCTACAGTCAAAAGAGGAGGAGCTTGAACGCGTCCGCCTTGAGTATAGTCAGGGAATGGCACTAAAGGGTGAGGAGTTGGAGCGCCTACAAGAGCAGTATCAGCAAAGAGTATAGGAGAAAGAGGCCAAATTCAAAGGCCTGAAGACTAAACTGGAAGAGGAGCTCCGAGAGACAAAGACCAAGCAAGAAGAGGAGCTCTGAGAGACAAAGGCTTCCCTAGAAGAGCAATCGGCTAACCACTCCTGAGCTGAAAAAACTTGGAATAAATAAATGAACAGATATGCGGAGCAGTTGGCGTCCGAGAAAAAGAAGAAGGCAGAATTGGCCGAGGCCCTTATTTCAAGGGAAGCGGAAATTTCTTCGCTTAAGGCCTCTCTGTTACCTACCCCTGCCCAACCTGATGTCATTCCGTTGGTTAGGAAATTGTATATTTCTCACTGGGAGAAAGTCAAGACCTTTTGCCTAACACTGCAGCCCACCCTTTGGTTCATCGACAAGGCATCAAGACTCAATCAAGAGGCCCATGATGCAATGGAGTGGTTCCCACGTTTCATCCTGGAAAAGGTTCCTGAGGCAAGGGACTTGCTCAACAAGCTATACTCCGTCTCAGATGAAATCCTTACTAAGGCGAGTATCGAAGATCGGGACGTTGCTGCTCAAATTGCCAATAAATTCATCCATTGTCACTCTGTTTTCCAGCGCACTAAGGCAGTGGCGACTTTTTTAAGCAAGGCACTTGACAGCATAAGGGGAAGTTTCTTTGAGTAGGGCAAGCTGGGGCAGCCATCCCCATTTCTAGAGGATGGCTCCATTGCCACAACTGCACAGATCGCGGAGGTTATTGAGTATAAACAGAACGACTCAGAGGCATTCAGGGAATTTAGCAGCTCCCCAACAACGGCCGACATTGAGGCAATTATTCATCCACTCTCCCAGCTGTTTTTCCATATCCAAGCAGGCGCCAGCCTACCTGAGGTGCTGCCTCACAAGGAAGCTATTGATCTCCGCGAAGCACAAGAAAATTTGCGTGGCATGGCAAAGCCATCCGAAAGTGAATGGTCGCCTTTACAGGCTGCACTTTCCAAACTCTGACTCCATTTTTCCTATGAATGAAGGCTCTGGTCTGCAGAACCAGAGAGTTTTTGGGTTCTCTGTTCCTTATCCGAAACGCCCCTGATAGTCGCCAAAAGCTATTAAAATAAAGATTCAAATAGCTCCCTTCGGGTTCCTTATGCAAATATTCATGTGTCAGCCCATGCGTCGCTAGGTTTATTCAGTTTTCAAACAGGTTTTGATCTTCCCCTTTGCGTATTTCTCACTTTGCAACTTCAGATAGCAGCTCCCCTTTCGGGTCCTGAAATGTTGCATCGGGCGTCCACGTGTCTCACCTTTGGAGATGTTTATTTCCTGTTGCTTTGTATTCTCTTCAAGTTGCGAAAGCCTTCCACAAAGTTCATCACTCCTAGGAGTGTCAGAGGGGCCCACATCTTGGTACGTGGTGGCGTGTCGCAAACTTTCCTTGCAGGGATAAAACAAGCAGCCATGGGCTACGAAATGCTTCCGCGGGCCTTCTTTATTTTTGGTGGGCCCTACCTTCTGCTAGGTGGCAACCTTTTGCAGCCTTTCCAACACAGCAAGTAGGTAAACACAATGGGCTGCGAAATGCTGCCAAGCGTCTTTCGGACCTAGTTCATGTGGCTTTCTCCCCACTTCAAGGAAGGACCTCAGCCCCTTGGACACGTGTCTCTTCTTCGTAGTCTCTCAGCGGTAGTAAGAGGAATTCTCATTCGGGCTGTGACGGGCTGCCACGTGCCTTACACTGATCATCGAAGCAGATGATGGGCTAGCTGAGCAATATATTGTTATCGGGTGTTGCTCGTCTTGGTTCTCTGAAGCAGTGGATGGCACTTGTCACCTCGAAGCTTGGCTGGGGCCACTGCCATCATTACAAGGGGTGCGCCTGAGCCTAAAAATCTAGATGCCGCATTTTAACTTGTTTCCATTGTAACGGCATGGGAAATCTTTTGATTCTGGCATCATTGCAGGAGATTGGGAGATCTTTTCTGTTATAGCTTTTCTAAGCGGTGGGATTTTTTCTCCCCAGCTATATATACTCTCTCTGTCAACGAGAGAAGAGGTCCAAAAATTCTGAGGAAAAAGGTCCAAAAAGGAAATGGATCAAAGAGTTCTAAAAAAAAGGATACTGGTTATAGCAAAAGACACCAGGCCTCTCTTATATGTTTATTTTGCAAGAAGCTTTCAGATTGTGCCAACTGTTCGGCCTTTCTGTTTTTCATGTATTGATTGAACTATAAACTATGTTTTTTATTGTCTTAGGCATTTTATTTGACAGGACTTTTATATATTGAATACAAGCTTGCTTATCTAAATCATGTCTAAATGACTCTTCTTAGTAGTAAGAATGTATGCAATACTATTTAATGTCAATAAATGAATTGTTTATGCTATACCTTTAAGTCTCTGACGTTTTGGAACATAATAACACCATTCAGGCCCTTAAATCTATGATTTATCATGCCCATCAGCATATTTTGGTGCATCGCCTTAGATTAGACTTTGCTTCATTATATCCGCTTCCTTTTCCCTTTCCAAAAAACTATTATAGAAGAAGTCAGCTTCTTTAAAACTTGGAGGTCACTCAGTTTGGCGCAAAAGGTTCCCCCTTGAACTGAGTTTCCCATAAGGCACTGTTATCTCATCAATTTTTGGTGTCAACAGGTACCATAACTGACAACCTTTGAAAATCAATAATAAATGATTCAAGAGTCCCATGCTACTTCAACTACACCACCTCTCAGAATTTCACCTAACGGTCCTTAGCATCAAATCGTTCTATCAAATTATTAGTGAACTCCTCGTAAGTATGAATCTAGTTATGGAAAAGAGTGACCAAACCATCATACCACCATTCATGAGAAACTCCATCCAAATGAAGTGTAGCAAACTTGATGGAATCTTCTTTGGGCATTGGCCTCAAGGAAAGGTAGTTATCTAACTTTTGCACCCATGACCTTATTGTACATATGTCACTCCCATCAAAATGTGCCAAAGTTATCTTCCCAAGAGCTTGTTGATAATATATTCTAGGTGGATCACGTGGCTCATTCCTCCCACCATTCCTCCTATTCTTATGATTCATAAATTGACCAAAAGTCCATTGCTCTCGAAGGTTTGGAGGTAATGTGTTGTACTCCATATAGGCTTGTCCTGCATAGTCTCCAAATGGTTCATTAGCCTCAACCTATGGTTGCTCTTTGTTGGAGTGAAAGTGGGGGAGAGAGGTCTAGAAGTTGACCCTCTTGGAATTGTGGTATGTTGTCCCACCATCCCTTCACCTCCATTTCCATTACTTTTTCCACAATTACTACTTTCACCCACATTATTATTATGTTGTTGTTGTGGAATTAGAGTAGCTATCCGATCCATTCTTCCTAACAACCATGAAATCATATCAAGCATGTTATCGAACTTCCTTTCTATTCTAGTAACTCTTTCTTCCACTGTAAGTCGAGCTCCTTCTACAATCTCTTCAACTACTTTACCTGGCTACCTCAAATCTTCTAAAAGTGTATCTGAAATCTAATTTCTTTTATGTACTTCTCTTTAACGGGTATAGTATCTATGTGGACCAATCTCATGTGCCCGCATAAAGAGCTTTAACCCTCCAAGATTTCAAGATCAAAGCTCTGATACCACTGTAATGACCTTTGTTCAAACTAACCTTAATTTGTTTCAATTTTCTCCCTTATAATTTTGTCAAACAGTATGCAATGTTTGTGTTTTTTGGTTTGAAGTTTCACTTTGATGTTTGATTCTTATGATGAATACCAAATTGATTTGAAATCTTGAAAATAACTTCTACAATGATTATGTGAGCTTTCTAAATGCATACAAATGACAAACTAAGTGAATAAAATGCATCTACAACCAAGAGACATTTCGTTAAACACTTGGCATGCAAACTAGTAAGCTGAGTACATAGGATATTTAAATGCTCAATAACAGCACCAATTAAACAACTACTTATTCCTCCTTGATTGCAATGAGTGTTCAATACAATTCTTGTTCAAAATGGCCAAGATTCTTGGCAAATTACAATGGTATCAAAATATGGTATTTGCTGATATGAATGCAAACCTACTGCTGCAACTTATAACTCCTAATATGCAATGCTATCATGAATGAAAAGAAAGGAAACTTGGATGAATGATGATGCCTTGGATGAGAGCTAATGAAGGAATAAAATCTCAAGCAAAATGACCTTGACCCAAGCCAAATTGATCCCTCTAAGAAAATTGCCCTTGTTCTGATCAGATTTGCAACAATAAAAATTATTCAATAAATTTCAACCTCCTTAAGCTCCTATCAAAGTCGCCTTGGCCCTAGGATAAGAGCACACCAAGTCAAGAAGAAGATAAATGCAAAATGGGGCTCCAACAAGCTAAATCGACACACTAATGGCATCCTCCTTATGACTGCAATTTTCTAATTTTTAAATTAGAATTCTCCACAATTAAATTTGTCCTCCAAGATGTGCAAAGAGTGAAAAATGAAGATGCCAAAATATTCTCCAATGCTGCTCCAAATCACCTTATACCAAAATTAGTCTTTGGCCACAAATTTTTCCCAATGGAAAGTCTAAAGTAACCTCTCCAACGGTTGCAACCCTTCAGAAGATATTGCACTTCCTTAGTTATGCTATCAATGGGAGTTTTCATTCCCAAAGACAAGATACTGTAGAAACCTTAGCTCCACAAGTGCTCATAAAATTATTGATGTCAAAATGTTGGATGAGAACAATGGAATCCATCACCCTTTTTTATATTTTTCTTTCTCCTCAACAGGGCGGCTTCTAGAAGCATCTTTATATATATATATATATATTTTTTTTATAATTTACATTTGCACCTTATAATAAAATAATAACTCATAACATAAAGTGCAAATATAACATCACCATATAATATGAGGTTTCTAAAAATAGAAACATAGAAATTAATCATTAGAACACCTCCATATGAATATTGAATCTTGAAAGAAGCCAACTACGAACAAGCTATCTGCTAAGAAGACCCTCTAAACATGCCCCACTAGCCTACAGGGGTCGCTAATAGGCTAATCATGCTGATGTGGCAATGACTAATTAGAAGGGGACATTACATAGGTTGTGATTGTGCATTGAAGCCAATGAATTCAAGTCCTCAGCTAGTAGGGAATCTAAACTTGGCACTTTTGTAGCCACTTGATATCAAAGAAAAGAGATGATAGGTGAAGAAGCCATTGTCATTTCCCTACCAGAGGTACCACTGTCTCTAGCTTAGCGATAAATTTGTCTCAGATGGATGCCTTCTAGAAAATATGATCATTCACCCCAACACCAGCATCACCCAACAAAAAATTGATAAAGCCCAAGGCTGCACTATCTTTGTAGTCAACAGTTGCACACAACCAGTGATCAAAGACTCTTCCTCTTAGATAGGGCTCATATTTAGCAAAGCTATGGAACCTAGAAATCACTGCACATGTGTAGAGACCAGAATAAACTACCCAATGCCACTTGAACAACCACCAAGCAACACCTAACATTGACAACAAAAGACACATAAATCATGCCACCTGGAACATGCCCAGACAAAGGAAACATGGAAGAATGAAATTGGATACCACATGAAATAATTTAAATGAGCCAAAGCCAATGGTGAAGGGTATTAAAAGGAAGTCCTTTGCATGCCTGCCAATGCACTACCATGAAGCCAAAAAGCTATAACCACATGAGCCGCCTGCGAAAAAAACATTATTGCCAAAAAAGGATTAGAGATCCACCACATGGCCAAGGCAACAAAAAAAGAAAGAACTATGGAGGCTTAAAAGCTAATCAGTCTTGTAGATCTTCCCAAGGATCAGGTTGCAGACTGTACAAAGCTATGAATGGCACCTGATCCACACCTAAAATGGTGGAAAATTGAGCTAACAAATTCACTTCCCTGAAACAATAGGATAAAATGACATCCTAAAATGGGAAGCAAAGATGACAATAATGTTGAAGTTTCAAGAATAGTTTGTTCCAGGTTCATCTGGACAATGCCAAAGTTTCCCATTAGGACAATAATGTTTATAGAAACCCTTAATAAAATATAGATAACCTACTTCGACCACCACCTTTTTAAAATCTAGAAAGGAGGCCAAAAGGTCCCTAAAATCACTCTCTCCCATTCAACTTCATTTTTTTAGCAACAACCAAGAAACAAGGAACCTCCATGAACAAGGCAACATTGATCATCTCTATGCATAACCCTATCTCTAGTGGTAATAGGATCACCTCTAGAAGCCCCATCAAAGTTTAATCATCAAAAAATATATTGGATGTCTCAACCATTTTTTTGGCATGTTTTTTGATGTTCTCTTATCCCTTGAGTTGGGGCGATATTTCTAACATCCTCACCAATATCTTTTTGTCTCTTCTTGAAACATAAAATCAATTAGTGAATAGTGGATTACCTCCACTTTATAGCTTTAAAACTTGATTGGAATTTCATCTTATCTACTTTGGATAACCTACCCAATAGATAGGATGGAGGATACTCTAATTTTAGGTTGCTATCACATGTATTTGTTAGATCTACATATCTATTGTATATGCTATTACTTCTACTTGTTAGAATACAATGATGGTTTAGTTGATAGTCTTATTAAATTAATCCTTATTGTGAGATTTATTTATATAACCAATTATTTGTCTTATAGATATATTAAGTTTGGTTCTATGTATTAATCATAAATGTGTTTCTTGTCTATATTTTTGGAACATAGGAGCTATATTGGGAGAAAAATAAAAGCAGATAAGGATATTATTGGTTCATGGAACTTGGTTTACATGTACTGTTTATTAATTGTTTTAATATTTGAAACATGTGTTGAGAAAATTTTTCATTAATGTGCATTGCAACCTTTTGATCAAACATTGAAGCCACACAAATTGGCTTGCCAACAACCACCATGTCGAAGGGAAGTTTCATCCAAAATGCACTTGAAATGTAAAACCCAATACTTGATTCTTCGTATAGATATACTATTACAAAACATATGGTAAAATATTTGATGTATTAAATAAAGGAGACAAAGGCTCCTTAAATAGATTTACAAAGATGAAGTTTCTAAAAGAAACAAATGATAATTGAAGAAAAAATTAGAAACTATCTAACCTAACTAAAATGACCATTATTTAATGTCTTTAATACCCTCCCTTAATGGTCATTGTTCTAACTACCCACATAAACAAAGAAGTTTGTCCCCTTCTCTTTAGAAGGTTCTACAACAAAAGACAAGATCCTACCACTAAATCTACCACTTGAGATGAGTCTACCACCAACCCTCCTAGAAATTGCTGAACTTCTAGATATAACCAAAAATAATCACAAAATGTCCAACCTGATGTTGGGTAACAAAGTTGTCCCTCCTTGTAGCCAAAGACACTGAAAAAAAACTACCATGATTTTAAGGAAAATTTGGAAAACCCTCCAAAATTTTGCAGATGAGTAGAAACCCCATAATAGACTACAAAAACCACGATTTATGAGAAAAAAATTGCAAAACCCTGAAACTAAAGTTTACAAAGCATCTTTTTTTAGGAAAAAAAGGTAAAAACCCACAAAGGAATCCCATGCAACTTTGTGAATTATAGATCCTAGTACAAAATCCGAGACATAGATCAACATACAAAACATCATTTTTAAGGAAAAAAATGGTAAAAACCTTTCTAGAACTTTTTTGAAGAAAAAAATATTAAAAACCCTCCATAATTTTTTTCAGAAAAAAAATATTAAAAATCCTCACTAATTTTTAAGGCAAAAATTAGAAAGACCATAATGATTTTTTTCAGGAAAAAAATTAAAAACCACCAATGATAATTTTTTTCCAGGAAAACAAATATTAAAAACACCCAACCAAAAATGAATCACATTTTTTTGTAAATTACCCATAAAACTTCAAAACCCTTTCTCGTTTTTAAGGATGCCCAACAACAATGAAAAAACTGCCAAGAGATTCATGCCATCGAGCTCAAAAACATTGGTAGGAAAATGAGCCCACATATTGCATCTAGAAATTTAGCTAGAAATCATAGGTAGAGACCCAGAAGACATTACTCAAAAATGGCTAAAAAAAATGCAGACAAAAGAATGACTAAAAACCACCCAGAATAATGAAGAAAATGCACTTAGGAGGTCACCCGTGCAAATGTACGAACCAGGAAGAAGATCCATCACCAAGAAAGAGAACATAAAAAAATGTCTTGAAAACCCTTCACATGTAGACAAAAACACAAAAGAAACAAAACTTGCGGCTGCTGAACAGGAAGATTGCAACTTTCTGGATGAAGAAGAAACATGAATCTGAAGAAAAACAGTCACCAAATTTAACACAATTTTCTTTAGTAATTCGATCCCTAGAATAAAAGATGATTTTTTCTTTCCTCAAAAGCCCTGAGCCCTCACATGAGGGAGTCAGACCTAGACTGACTCCTGCTTTGATACGATATTACAAAACAGAGGGTAAAATATTCAATGTATTAAACAAAGGGGATGAAGGCTCCTTAAATAGATTTACAAAGATGAAGTTTCTAAAAGAAACAAATGATAATTGAAGACAAAAATAGAAACTAACCTAACTAAGATGACCATTATATTATTTAATATATTTAATACATACACCATGCAAACTCACTAATTAAAACATATGCACAATAGAAACTACTAAACAATAATTGGACACATGATTTTACACAACATTGAAGCTTATTTATTCACAACACAAACAAACCAATTACACATACACATGGCTACCCTTTCCCAAAATTGGGGGCCAGTGGAACTCTTTCCTTTCCCTCACTATGGCTACCTAAACCTGTATAGAATATATACTCAACTCTCTCAACTCTTGCATATGAATATATCTCACATTGCATAATAGGCTTGCTTTTATAAACACAAGTGCTTCCTATTATTACACAGCTCGTCCACATTGCTTTAGGTGTAAGCAAGCTCATGTGCATGGTTTTGCTAAACATAGATTATTGATTGCAACCTCTTGCATGGCTTCTTCTACATGCATATGTTTGATAAATTCTTTGACAGTTAATTAACAATAACAACTATAAAGTCTAATGGTAGATGTCTATTCAAATAGTCCATTTATGACACCAAAATCCTCTCAGCACAAATAATGTATTCCATCCTCAGAATACTATTGAAACAGTATAATTTCTAGCACGTCTCCATTGCCACTTCCACATATAGAAGCAGTTGAAACGAAACTGAGTGTTTTGTTCATTCTTTGTCAAGTTGTTAAATTTGTTTGCTAGAGTTTAGTTTGTTTGCTAGAGTTTAGTTAGTCTATCCTCCACCTGTTCTCCATGTCTCTAACTATTTCTAACATTGCCTATTAATATGTTATAATTGTTTCCACATCTCCTACTCTCTTCTCCATGTTTCTTGTTATATTATGTTGTAGTTTCCTATTTTGATTAATGTCTCCTCATTTGAGTTGACAATTGTATGTTTGAAGTCCTCTATAAATAGAGAGACATTGTAAACATATTGTGGCACAATGAATAAAAACTGTGTGATTATTTGTTGAAGCATTCACATCATATTTTTTTTATTTTCTTCTTGTTGCTTTCAAATTTATTATTAGAGCCAACCCTAGCTGATGTGCAGGAGAACTTTAGAAAAAAGTAATTGATGAAGGAGGAGATTTCTCAAGTTTGTTGTGCTGAGATAAATGGAGAGGTAGATTTAAGAAGATATTTTATTGCAGTTCTAAAGGAATCATTACAAATATTTTTTGATGTTTAAGAAGCTCATTCTGTAGATATGGCCATGAATAGTAGCATTTCTTAGCCTCAGATTCCACTATTCACTGATAAGAATTATGTTTTTTGGTTTATAAAGATGAAAACATTGTTTTGTTCTCAAGGTGTATGGGATTTGGTAGAGAGGGGTTTTGTAGAACCATAGGAGCATGCAGCCTTTAAGGCATTATCACAAGCTATGGATTATTTGGTGTTCTGAAGGGTTGCTACAACAACTAGGTCCAAACAAGCTTGGGAGGCACTAGAAATTGCTTATCAAGGTATGACCAAAGTAAACATAGCTAAGTTATAGACACTAAGAAGTTGTTTTGAAAATATTCATATGAGTGGTTCAAATTCTATAGATCATTTTTTTTATTGAAGTTATGAATATTTTTAATCAAATGACAACACATGGGGAAAACATAACTGATCAAACGGTGGTTGAAAAGGTTCTTAAAATTCCACCTAGTAAATTTGATAAAATTGTAGTTTTCATTGAAGAATCAAAAGATTTAACACAACTATCTATAGATGAACTATTAGGATCCTTATTATCTCGTGAATCTAGAATGAATAGGAATAACAATTCTTCTATATAGAATGCTTTTACATATCAATTTTTATCTAACAGATGAAGATGAAGATCAAACTTTAGAGGAAGAAGAAGAGGTAGAAATGGTAATAGAAGTTCAGATCAAGGAGAAAGGACCAATGAGTCCAATCATAGTTTCAATAACAGAGGATGAGGAAGAAATCAATTTCAAAAACAATCACCAAGGTTTGATAAATCCCAAATCTAATGTTATTATTGTAAGAAATATGGTCATTTTGCAAATGAGTGTAGAAAGAAACAAGAATAAATGGACAAGAATGGTGTAAATTATTTAGATGTATCTGATAATAATTAAGGAAGTTTATTTATATCTTGTAATGTAGCTTAGGAAAGTTCTAAGGATGTTTTCTTTTTAGATAGTGGTCGTAACAATCATATGACTAGGAATAGAGAGTTATTTTCTAGTCTTGATGATTTTGTGAAATCTAAAGTGAAATTGGGAAATGATAGTATAGTATCTATAATGGGGAAAGATGATATAAATGTTTTACTAAAAGTGGAGAAAATAGATACATCCCTAATATTTACTTTGTGCCTAGATTAAAACATAATCTAATGAGTGTGGGGCAGCTAATGCAAAATGGGTATAGAGTTTTCTTTAACAATGATGCTTGTACAATTATGGATAGAAATCCTAGTGATAGATTAATTGCAAGGGTTGAGATGACTAGGAATTAGATGTTCCCCCTCTAGATGATTTGTATTCAAGGAAAAGAAGAAATTAATTTCAGGACAAAATACTTAGACCAGACATGGCTATGTAATTTGAGGTATGGTCACCTTCATTTTGATGGTTTGAGTTTAATGAAAAAGAAAAATAGGGTAAGAGGATTACCAACCATCATGCATCCAACCAATCTATGTGAGAGTTGTATATTAGCAAAGCAACACAAAGAAAGTTTTCCTATAGGAAGTTCAAATAGAGCAAGGGCTCCATTGGAGTTAGTTCATGCACTGATATATGTGGACCAATGCAAACTTTGTCTTTAGTAGGAAGTATATATTTTCTAACATTCATTGATGATTTAGTAGGAAAATGTGGATATACTTTCTGAAGAAGTTTGAAGCCTTCAATAAATTCAAGGAGTTCAAAGCTATGGTGGAAAAGAAAAGTGGACTTGTTGACAAGTGTTTTATGACTGCACCAACATAGAATAAAGTTTCCTATGGTTACTCTATCCTCTCTTGATCAAAATCTCCTGCATGCTAAGATTGTGAAAGATCATGCATTCAACTCCAAGACTCCTTTATGCAATGAATGTAGAATCAGTTGGCATAATTTGATTCACTAGTATTTCAAGGGGACTTAAACAATTGTTCACTCAAAGAGAAATGGATTTTCTAGATTCAAAATATTTTTCAATGAAGCTCGAGTTTCCTAAGTTAACTAGAAAGTACAAAATTTGAATGGATGTAGGGATTAAATATGCTATGATCTAGTCTAAGCGCAGGATGTGGAGATCAACTCTTACAAACTTCAACCAAGCTTTGCTTTGCCTCACCTTGGACAACTTCCACAAAATTAGTGCAATCTTCAAAGGAGTAACTAGAAATGTTCAGATTACAATTTAGCATGAAGACACCATCATAATGATGCATACCAACATGTAAATCATAATCGAAGTTAGGTCCAAACTATTCCAATTGACCACACAAGGAGAACCCACCATCAATGATCCTACTAGTGGTATGGAATAGCGAAGTTTTCTCAATTCAACCAACACATTCCACAACTATCTACTTGCATGAAATGAAATTGATTCTACTCTAAGTTCTACTTTAAGATTCTATGTGAATTGGAAGGATGAATAAACCTGTCTAGCTACCCACAATAAAAGATGAAATCAAAAGCAATGGAAACTCTTTTTATTAAAGGAGTGTTCATAACAATTTATTACAAATCATTCAATTGAAAAATTTCCTTCCTCTTTATATCTATCAATCTATCAATCTATGTTATGTTATCAGTTTCTCTCTATTCCTTCTTTGCTCTTTATATTCCTATATCTATGATACAAATGAGGGTGGATGTCCCTTTTATAGTTGGCCAATTCCAATAGAAAACTTAGATTGGATTACAATGAATGGCTTAAATTGATCCACATAAGCCATATTCAAGATTCTGCCCTAAAAACTACCAGCAAGTGGAGTCGGGTAATAAATGAGCATAGAAAGCCCACTCTCTCCCTTTGACCACTATGAGCATTTAATGGCCACTATCATCTAGAATATTCTCATCTAGAAACAAGTTCCCATTGTTCTTTTCTTTGACTACAAACTGGATGAATCTAGTCAACACTACCTCAACCTCTTGAACTGAGAAAGGTGGAACATGGTTGAGCTGAAATTCAAGCACCGTGACTATTTGTCCTTGTCAAGTAAATGATTTACCCCAAGAAACTAAGGAATCTTGAGTGCTCTAGATGATGTTGGAGAAGGTTGAAATATTATTTTAATCCACCTGGGCAAATGATCTCACATCTGAAAAGAAAGGATTCAATCTTCCCTTCAGGATATCCACAATTACCTACTTTGGAGTCATCCTTTTAGAAAAAAACCAAGGATTCAAGTGTGATCAAGACTCCTTCCTATATATTTCCCATAGCCTTCCTAACTTTAATAGATTCTTCCTATGTTGTATCAAGGAAGCCTCAACCTACAAATGCTGAAGAATACCATCCCAGGAAGTCATATCTATCACCCTCCTGGATCACTCCTTCAACCAAAGTCTGTGTGGGCATATACATCAAGACTACCAAGCAAGGAATAGTTTTATCCTAATAAATGTGAGTTTTTCCCCAAGCTTGATCAACATTATTAATGCACGTAAGAATAATGGAGGCCTACTGAAATGAATAGGCAAGATCATCAATGAACTTCTCTGCCTCAACATGAACATTGGAAACCCACTTATCTACCTCCTGATCCATCTTCTTCAAATCTTCCAAGCCACTAATTGATTTCCTTGAAAGCTCAGCTGAAAGATCAACTACCAGATTCTCTTTTCCACATGGATGTGCTAAGTGTTACACATAACCAATCAACATTTTATGTTCTCTTTTCAACCTCTTGTCCTTTCCTTCCATCTGGAGTAGCCTATCCTTCAGAGCCTGATAGAAGCTATCACATTCTTCAATTATTTGAGATCTTATAGGGTGGCCTAATTCCATAGTAGTGACCACTTAATTTTTAGGGACAGCCTCATCTCAGTCACACTCTTCTCTGGGAACAACCACATGAAGTGTGCAAGAACCAAACTTATTTGTGGATATCTTCAAGGACTTTCTATCTTTCTTTTTTGGTGGCCCACTAATTCTACTGAGGAATTCTTCCATCTTGATTGCTGGGTTAGTCTCCTTCTCAAGATCCTTTCTCATCCTTTCCTTGAGCCAATCTAGCACTACCTATTGTGGGTCACAAGTAGTAAGCGGTTGTTACTCTCTTGCTTCCTCTTCACAAAATTCTTCTCTAAATTTTTTTTGCCAAGGTTCATCAATATTCATCTACTGAACACCTTCTCTTCAACCTCAAGGCTCCTACCCTTTAGTATTATCCTCTTCTAATGTTGTCTCAATCACTTTTTGGAAACAAGTATCTGTTGTCGTCTCCTCTTCTTCTTCCTTTTGATTTTCTCTCTAGGAGCTTTAACACTTAGGTTATCTAGCTCTCTAGGGTGATGCTTGGGTGATGCTTCTTCTATCCTCTGGGGCACCGATTGAACTTGCACTTCTCTTTGTGGTTTTGAAGCTTGAGTAACCTATTTTCTTCTCCTAGCTAATGATGGCCTCTGCTCACCCATGAGATTGTAATTGAGTGGAATTGATCTTCTTTTAAGCCTATTCACATTCCTTTCCACCCAGTTCCTTGTGAATGTCAAAACTAGTATGCATAACATGTCCAGGTCTATGATCTCTAGTTCTGACCAATCAGGTAGTGGGACATGTGTGTTTCTTATTGATTCATAATCTGGATACATAACATTCACATCCTCAACTACTTGATCTAGAATTGGAACAAGCTCGCATTCTTTGATCATCTTCAAGGGAATTTTGGTAAATATTCTTCTAACTTCAACATCATCTACCACATTAGCCTAGAAGTCCTCAATATATGACTTATGTCTATAATCCACACTTTCACCATTTTGATATTGTTATAAGGATCAAAATTGTGTCTACTGGTGTGGTAAAAGAGGTGGAAGAACTACAACTCATCTTCAGCTTCTTTGGCTGCCAGCAAGGATGGTCAAACCTTGTTTTAATTTTCCATGATGATCAGGAAATCCAACCCTCCTTTCTTCTTCTTTTTCTGAAACCTATCATAGGGAGTGAGCTACCTAGATACTTCTAACATTACCATCCTATCTATGGGGTATCTTGTTAATCTATATGGATATGACATGAACCCTTGTAGCCTAATATAGGTGAACTTTGGAAATTGGATAAACCAATATCGATATTCTTTGATCAGTTCTTAAGCTTTTTTTGATATTCTTTATTGATTTCTTTGCTGAAGAGTCTTGGCAATATGCATGGTGAAGGCATCACTCACCCTTTTGTAGCTAGAGGTGCTACTCAGGTGCAATTGTGGGCAACCTCATAAATTTTGAACTATTCAGGACCACACCCAATTGGTTCCTTATAAGTTATTCCCCTATAATTAGTCATTCAAGCCAACCTATTTATCGCATATGAGCTCATGTAGAACGTTTTGGTTCTCCTCAAATTCCTGAACTTCTCATCCAAATTTTCACTTTTCATTCTTTCCCTGTCAACACATTCTTTCCCTTCCATCACAATCCCAATGTAGTAAAACATTCATGGCTCAAAGATGTTTGATTGAGAGCTTCCATTCACTCAATTGAGCATAATTATCAAATCATAGTACTCTTTCTTTACATCATCCAAGATAATCTACTTGGGCAGCTTGGTGCAAGGAGGCTTAGGTTTCTGCAACCAAACAAAAATTATCATGCCATCACATCTTTCAAAAGTAGAGGCATACATCCTTTCAGCCCCCCCTTGTTCTTTAGACCATCCTATCAAAAGTAGGAATTTCAAACACCTCTATGATGGCTACAGGTGTGAGATTAGCAAACAATTTTCTATTAGGGGAAATAATGGTTCTTCACTCTAGCCTGTAGTAGTTGGCGCACTCCGTGATCAGCTCCAGAAATTGGATGGCTAGTGGAAAGCTAGCAACTACATATAGTCCAATTTTCATAAACTGATGTGTTGTGATTAATGGAGGGCGACTAGCTAGCTTGTACATTCAATCTCTAAGTGCTCCAAGATTGTATGAACCAATATTTGTATCACTCAGCTCTCCCAACTTTGATGTAAACTTGGACTTAGGAAGAAATTTCTTGCTTAGCTTCTTTATCACTGCCTACCTGGATACATTGGCTTTGCTTGATTCAACATTTGCAGCCTTGCCTGCAGCTCTGTTGACTCTACTTGCTTCAACCATCTTGCAAAATAAAATATTAAGCATTAAAATTCAAACATAGAAAATAAATAACCTCAAGATGGCCCAAATATGGAGTAAACCTCAAAAAGAAAAGCCTTCAGCATTAAAAAATTTGAACTTCAAACCTCAAATACTTTTTCTAGAAGTATAACTTCTGGTACTTAGAAAAATTTCACCCAAGCTTACTGATTTAACTTTCCCACTTCAATAGCTTCACCTCACACTTTTCTTCTCACACTAAGAGCCACAATTTCACACCACCAAATGGTGAGAAAAAAATAAAATCTTTGTGGCTTAAATAATTGTGTGATGGATTTTATTTTAGCAAGTTCATTAAATGTCTCCTTCCACTACTTGGAAATTTCTAACTTTAGAGAGGAGATGGGAAAGTTGTCACCTAGACGTTGTCATAAAATTTTCCTTCATTGAAGATTTTTTCCCATGCAAAATTTGAATTTTCCCCTTTTAACTGCCCATTAACATTTTGTTATCTCAAATAACTTTGTGGGGAAATTTAATTCTTTTAATATCTCCAACTTTGAAAATTTACCCCTATACATGGGCGCATTTCACCTCTTGTGTTTCATATTTCATACCTTAGAAAGTTTTTCCCAACTTTATCTTGGTGTATTTGAGGGGTGTAGGTCACACTTCAAGCCACATTTGGACCCTTGGTGTTTCAAGTTTGATCTCTAACGTCATAGAAAAATTTCTCAACCTTTTCTTCTTAGGGCACATTTTGATGGGTGTGTTATATTTTTTTCCTTATAATTTTTTTTATGCAACTTTTGTATGATGGGTGAATTTTCATCCTTTTGCTTTAAATCTCCTCAAGGGCGCATTTAATGGGTTGTGCTCTAATTATCATCTCCTTAGACAATATTTATATTTTTTATCCAACCTCTTCCTCCTAGGGTACATATGAACCCTTGTGCTTTCATATACCTTAGACATTTTTGAAAAAAATTAGTAGGGCACATTTTGATGGGTCGTTCTTCATTTTCATGACTCAGAAAAATTTTTAATGCAACCAATTGCCTCCTTGGGCACATTTTTCCTCTTTGTATTAGGGTGCATAACATAGTGTTGTTTTGTGTTTTTTCCTTAGGAAAATTTTCTCCATCTTGACTCACACTTCCCTTGGGCGCATTTAGACCCATGTGATTTTATATCCTTTTCCTTAGAATTTTTTTTCGCATCTTATACTCCTTGGATGCATTTAAGGGGGTGGCTTCACATTTCACACCTTCAATGCCTTAGAAATTATTTGATCTCTTCTCATCTGCCTCTTGGGAACATATGACCCCTCCTGCTTCATTTTCCCTTGCCTTAGGAATTTTTTAAGTTGATATTTGAAAGCCTTAGGAGCATTTGCATCTGGAGTGTTAAAGAAACCTCCCAAGGGTGAATCTTGAATACTTAGCCAATTTTAAATGGCTTGCCCTATTTTTAGCAACTTATGAAGCCTTTGTGATTTTCATGAATTTCTAATTTCTCAAGACTTGATCTTTGCTCACATTGATCCTCATGGCATGACTGATTTGTTCACACTAGCCTTTTGCATGCACCTGCTATTTTAAGCCCTGTTCTATAAGTTACTTAATAAAAATAGTAAGTATGTGGAATGCACTCGAAATTTATCAGTAGATTCATTGAAGAATGTTGATTGTTATGGGATACATTAGTTTTTAGTTTTTCTTCATTTTTTCCCTTCATTTTAGGCACAGAAGTAGGAAAACCTAAGTTCATTGCATGCACTTCTGTAACCTCTGTTTGATGCAATTTTCATTTCATACTACTTTTTTCTGGAGACTGAAGATCTGTGTCTGCTTGTTTGACATCACATCCGTCAAAGATGGACCTGCTAAAAATAGAACTGCTAAAAATAGTAATTTCTTGAAATT
>VDFB02179234.1:65741633-65829004 GCA_007258455.2 Sequoia sempervirens
TGAAGAGTTAGGATTCTTAGTTGAAGTGGAAAGACGAGGTCCTATCCATGGACCAAATGATAGGGAGATGTTCCCAAATAATTCTTCTTTCTGGTCCTATCTGCCCACAAAGAAAATCTCAACTGTGTATGCAAATCCTTGGGGTTCTTCTCAAGTAGTCTTTTAATAGCATTGAGAAAGTTCTTGTTTGTGGACATAGCTAGTCCATTCCCTTGTGGATAATAATTGGAAGAGAACTTCAAAGTGATCCCATATTCAAATGCCCAATTAGAAAACTTCAAGGATGAAAAATTTGGACCATTGTCACAAACCAAAGCATGGGGGCATCCAAATCTTCTAATAATATTCTCTTCAATGAATTTAGTCACCATGTCTATCATGCAAAGCTTAAGAGCTTGATCCTCTGTCCACTTGGTGTAGTAATTTTTTGTTGTCAAAATGTACATGTGTTGCGTTGAAGAAGGTGGATTAATCATCCCAATAAAATCTATTCGCCATTTAACAAATGGCCTAACATCAATCACTAGCTGCAAAGGCATAGCTAGATTCTTCCCTCTATCTGCAACTTTCTGACAAATATGGCAAGCCTTCACATGTTCATAAGCATCTCCAAAAAGTGTAGGCTAGTAATATCTAGCCCTTGAAATATGATGAGCTATGGCTAAACCACCTATGTGACCTATTCCAAATCTCTCGTGAAAATGCTCCATAAGTTACTTGGCTTCTTATTTTCCTACACATCTCAAATAAATTCCTTCATGGTTTCTTCTATAGAGTACTGACCCCTGAACCATAAATTTCTGTCCCTTCATCCTTAGGGCTCTTTGCTGCACCAAATTCAAATGTGGAGGGCATCTATGATTGAACAAATAATAAATTGTGTCATCATACCACTCCCCTGGAGACACTTCTTCCAATACATATGTTTTCTACACAAGTCCTGGTCCAGTCAATGCAATTTTTTGCACCAAAGCTTTCTCTCAAACCAATTTTGTAGGTTTTATCTCCATATCATATTCTTGCAAAGTGGTGACCCACTTGCCTCTCCTTTTTCCCAGTTCATTCTGCATCAATAGTGTTTTTATTGTGGCATCTAGAACTATGGCATATAATTTTCTCCTTAGGATGTAGTGCCTAAATTTCTTAACATCCTTTACTAGAGCATAAGCCTATTTTTCCATACTAGGGTACCTCAATTTTGCATCCTTCAAAGGTGCACTTATGAGAGCTATTGGATGTTCATCTCTTTCCTCAGTTCTCTGGGTCAACACTACTATGCAAGTGTGTTCTAAAGCAAAGGAGTATAAATAGAATGGCCTGGAATAATCAAGGTTGACCAACACTAGGGCATCCACTATTGCTTGCTTAATTTCATGAAATGCTTTCCTAGCTTGAGGAGTGCAATCAACCTTCACATTTTTCTTCAACATTTCATTTAACAGTCTAACAATTTCTGCAAACCTGGTTATAAACTTTCTCACAAAATTGATCTTTCCAAAGAATGATCTCAACTCCTTTTGGCTTCCTAGCAAACCAATCTTCAAAATTTCTTCAATACGATCTAGGTCGATTGAGATTCCCTATTCAAAAATAACATTTCCCAACAAATTTCCTTCAATAACATCGAACATGCATTTTTTTTGGGTTGAGGGAAATGCCATATCTCCTACATCTTTGGAAAATCTTCCTCATATCCTCAATGCGGTATTTTCTTCTTTTGGAAAAAATGGTTAGGTCATTCATATATATAATTATACATTTTCCAACTAAATCCCAAAAATCAATGTCCATGTCTCGCTGAAATGTGGCTTCGGTGCCATTAATTATACTTAGTCATCCATATATATAATTATACATTTTCCAACTAAACCACCTATAAAAGACATCATCTAGGATCCATTAACAATCTACAATACTTCATCTAATGAGGGCAAGATATAATTATCATTTTTAGATTCACTATATAGATTGCGAAAATCAACGCACAACCTTAGTTCACCATTCTTCTTTCTAACTAGAACTAGATTGGTGAACCACATGGAGTGACTTACTAGAAAGATGATCCTAGCTAAAAGAAGCTTCTTGACTTCCTAATAAATTAATGGTTCCAGTAGTGAGTTTGTGGGCCTCTACCTTTGTTTGAACGAATTACTTCCTGGCTTTAATGGGATCATGTGTGTAATCAAGGAGTTACCATATGTTTTCAAGTCTTCATAACCCTAGGCTATCACATCTAAGAATTATTTCATGGCCTATAAGATACGTTCTTTTTCTTCTGGTGTACAAAACTTACCAATAAAAACATTCTTTACTTGCTCATTGGTCCCCAAATTGATAGCTTCTCACTCATTTCCTCAAGTGCTCTAATTTCTACTCAATCTATCATGATCAACAAGCCTTTCCAATTCAACCATACCTATGGGAATAACATTCTTCTTTAAATTTAGTATCCCTTTAGCATCAAAATCTACCTCTTCAGTTTGTTCTTCATCAATAATTTGTTCCTCAAACACACCAAAGCAAGTTAGGAAATCTAGAATCTACTTATCTTCATCAAACACTTGAAAATTATTTGTATTATCAAGGATTGAGGGTGTAGAGACCAACTCCACTATAAAAATTTTCAAACCCTCCATGGCTCAATGCTCTAATGAACTAGTTTCCTGCGCGAGAGAGTTGGCAACTGGATTCTTTGATAGGTAGAATTGCTTGATGTTGAATGCGTTGAAGCTCTCAATCAGGTCCCTAACTCAATTGTGATACCAATTTAATCTCCTATCATGGAAATCATACTGCTTCCTTACTTGGTAGACCACAATATCTAAATCTCCATAGGCATGTACAATTTTGGCTCCTTTCTGGATCATGAGGATCAACCTAAATCTGCTTCCCCTATTAGGTTGACAAGCTCAAATCCAACTCTGTTTCCTTTCTTAGATTTTTCTCCATCAAATATCAAAGTCCATACTTGATTTTCCAAGTGAGTACTAGATGGATATATGTATCCTCTCAATTACATGTTTCTAGAATGTTCTTGTCCACCACTAGCTTGATTTTCTCATTCTTCACCAACTTCTCCATAGAAGAGCCCTCTCCTTCATTAATTTCTTCACATTTTTCTTTTAAAGAGAATTGTGGGACCATCTTTGAAACTTTCTCTATGGCGATCTTGCACAGAGCACATGTGACTTCTGAATGGAAAGTCTCATGAATTCTACACCAATTGGGTAGTAAAAAAAACTTGATGGAGCCATCCTTTCCCAATTTTATCTCTTGCTTTACACTTTTGAACAAAAATTCTCAAAAATTCTCAAAAATTCCTTCGCTTTCACTTGAATCATCCTTAATCAAGACTTTAGTAGAGGTAGGCGCATCTTCTAAATTTTTTCCTTAATTCAAACTCTGCAACATGTGGACTTCTTGCTTAATGGGATTGTATGAGCCCAAATTAGTTTCCACAAACAAAATTTCATTATATTCACCATATTTAGTGATCATCAGTCAGATTTGTGGTGTGATTTCAATTTTTATTTGATTTGGGAACCCTCTCCAAGGTAGCCACATGTGAGAGAAGTCAGTTGAAATGCATCTATTCAATTTTCTAGAACAATCTCTGCTCAATAACATGTCATACCCATCTGGTATATCCACAACGGATATGTCAATACAACTCTGAACTCTAGAATCCGATGCCAACTACATATGAATTTTATTCAATTCTCCCACAACTAGAACTTCAGTCTTATCCAGCCGGGTCACCTTCTTGTTGGTCTAGAGTGGAATTAAACCTAACCTCTCACATACCTTCAAAGGCATGACATTACTTGTTGCACCGAAATTGATCAAGCAATTATTCAATAACTTCCCAAAAATTCTAATGGAGACAAGGAATGGGGCTGGTTCATCTTTCCCCTGATAAAATACTACTAGCTTTCTCCTTTTTTCTACCAAACTATCCTTTTTCTCATACTTTTTGTTCATTTGAACTTGATTGTTTTGAGTAACCTCTTTTGAATTTTGTTTATGTTTTGTGGCAGTATCAGGTTGAGCACTCCTCTCAACTTTGGCCTTTGGATTCTCAAAAGCATTTGAAGAATCTTGCACCATACCCACAAAATTTGAGGACTGTTGTTGAGCCTCCCAAGCATTAAAAGGCATTTGGGGCACATTATGTACCACATTCATGTTATGTGTTGGATGAGACTACGTGACAATAGGAGGATTTCTTGGTGCATTAGGTACTTCTTGGGAAGTACTTCTCATGGTAGGAGTTTAATTTAAAGTTCCCAACAGAGTGTCCCTAACTTATGGAATCATCATCAACTCATAAAGGAGAAGACTAACCTTTATCTTCTTGAATTCTTCTAACACATAAGAACTAAGCCTCTTCATATCTTCTCTAGGAGAATTCTCCTTTTGCCTGTGTTCAGCTTGGTGAGTGGGTTTTTGTCCACTTCTACCTTATGTTGCATTCATTTTCCTCTACTCAGGATAATCTCTTGGTAAACTCAGAGTATTACTTGCATTTGGATGTGGGGGAGTTGTAAAATTGTTTGGAGGAATTGATGTAGTCAGAGGTTCATTCTGGTGATAGTTCCTCTAATAAACCCTAGGAGCTCCACCTGTAGTTGACTGAAAATTTTGAACCTCTCTTCTTCATTCTACTAGGATGATATTGTTGAGAGGAAGGAAAAATATAACAATCATTTCTAAGAGGCTCCTCTGGTGATGCATATGTGTGATAAATCTTCGAAGGCATTTGAAACTCTGGCATCCCCACAAGACCATTTGCTAAAGCTGGCAGAAATTTATGATTAACTAATAGGGGCGTATAATTCTGAAACTCAAGAAGGAAGTTGAAATATTCTAAGATCAATTCCTGATCATATTGGGGTGCTAGGACTAACTCAAATCCTATAATCAGAGGATTCTCTATGGCCTCCATGTTCTTTATTTCTCTCTTAAAAATATTAGTTGCAACTTGGAATTAATGGTGTTGAATCTCAGAGTCTTGATTGGTTTTATGTAGCCTATACCATCCTGACAAGGTGGCCTTAGCCAAGTAGACTCTATCTATAGGACGGTTCTTGGGAGGTCATGGATTACCCAACAGTGAAGGAACACCTCTATTGTTAGGCCCTATATTCCAAGGTGTTTTCTAAAATCCTTGGTTATTGTTTCTATACCAATGAATATTTTCATGATTGTATCCTTGATGGGTTTCTTGATGACTTGAAGGATTATTTAGATATCCTCGGTTAGCACCTTGATGTTCTTGATAATTTCATTGCATGGCTTGAATCTGATTATTCTGATTTATGAGGTAATTCACCTCAACTATCAGCCTTTTCATTTTCTCTACTAATTCTTTCATCGCATCTTTCTCTTCTTGGGTTTTCATTGGTGGCACTGTGCTTTGGAGATAAATAGGTTGTGTTACTAGTGCCTGAGAAAAAGATATCACAAGATGGAGAACTAACTGATCGGATGGTGCCTATACTTGATAGGTTGGTTGGGGGATTGCATTCAGTGCTGGAACTTATTGAATCCATGTCAAGCCGAGTGTTTGCATTTGATTGTTCGCCGTAGTTAGGCTAGTATATAGTGAGTGCCCAATTATGTTTTGGTCCAAATTATGAATCACTTCAACAACTTTAGCATAAAATTGATTCATATTAGCTGGAGCGGGGTGAGATTTCCTCACAAACATTGCAGTTAGAGGATCGAAAGTTGAATAGTAATTTTCTCTGGTATCAACAATAATATAGGAAACACATTTAATTTTTTGAGAGCCTTCTAAAACCTATTGTTGAACACATGAATGGGCTCTTAGTCCTGCCTTCTTACTTCCACAATCTGACGATAAAGCTCTATGGGTGTAATTAGGTATACCAAATTTTCCAATGAAGGCATCTTTCATTTGCTCCCATGATCTTATTGATTCAACCGGTAAGTGAATAAACCAATAGTGAGCTTCCTCTCCCAAGGAATATGGAAATAGCCTACAAGCCACGTCCCCATATGCAATCTTCGAATTGCATAAGTGATCTTCAAACATTTTGATGTGGTCTTCACTAGTGCAATTCACATAATTGACATGAAACTTAGTGCATAAATTCTCTGGATTCTTTAGCATGTCATGATAATCAGAAAATTCCAATGGGGACGAGTTGTTGATGAACCAAGTAGCACCATTTGGAGGTGGTTGAGCTACTTATTGAGCCATCACTTGAACTAGTTGCTACTAATGTACAATAAATTGGATTGACTATTGTTGGTGAATAATTGCTTGAATTGGTTGTGGTTGTAGAATAATCACTGGTATGGTAGCTTGAATTGATCTCAATTAAGCAAACCTTGAAATCCTAGGTGGAGTTCTGAATAAACTTGAAATTTCCTCTTCGCTTGGTACTTCTTCACTTTATGGAGTTTATTTGCTTGATTGAACTTCATTATTTTTTTGTCTTGCTTTAGGAGGTAGCTCTAACTCCACAAAATTCTTAGATGAATTGGGTTTAGACCTCAAATTATTTTAAGCTTGTTTGGTGAGAATGAGCTAATGCGCTCCAGGATGTAGTTACTTCTTCTAATGGTGATGTGTGAGAGTGGGTGGCTGTCTTTGATTAAGTAAATATCTTTCAAAAGAAACTTGAATCTGAATAGCCCTTCCTTCTTCCTCTTCCAACATAAAGGTCACTCACATATACTCAGTTGCACTCCTTTTCGATCTCTAGTAAAAAAAATTTAATCCTGAAAGAATATCTTCTTGATCATCATTGAACCCCAAATTTGGTTGCAACACTGGAAATATATCTTTATGTGATAGCACCATCTTGATTCATGATACTCTTTTCCAATAAAACCCTTTATGGTAAAACCCTTTCTACTTAGATATGCCCTCCTTCAATATCACCCTCCTTCTGGAACCAATTCTATTGGCAGATGTTTTATGACCACACCAACATAGAATAAAGTTTCTAATGGTCACTCTATCCTCTCTTGATCAAAATCTCCTTCATGCTAAGATTGTGAAAGATCATGCATTCAACTCAAAGGTTCCTTTATGTAGTGAATGCAAACATAGTTGTTGTAATGTAATTTTCTAGTATTTAAACGAGACTTAATCAATTGTTCACTCAAAGAGAAAAGGATTTTCCAAATTTGGAGGATTTTTCAATGAAGCTTGAGTTTCCTAAGCTAACCAAAAAGTACTGAATTTGAATGGCTACAGGGATTAAAAATGCTATGATCTACTCTAGGTGCAGGATGTGGAGATTAACTCTTACAAACTTCAACCAAGCTTTTCTTTGCCTCACCTTGGACTGCTTCCAAAAACTAGTGCAATCTTCAAAGGAGTGACTAGAAATGTTCATATTACAATTTAGCATGAAGACACCATCACAACAACGCATACCAACATGTAAATCATAATTGAAGTTAGGTCCAAACTATTCCAATTGACCAGAAAAGGTGAACCCACCATTAATGAGCCCACTAGTGGGATGGATTAGCGAAGCTTGTTCAATTCAACCACCACATTCCACAACTATCTACTTGCATGAAATGAAATTTATTCTACTCTATGTTCTTCTTTAAGATTCTATGTGAATTGGAAGGATGAAGAAACCTTGCTAGCTACCCATAATAAGAGATGAAATTACAAGCAATGAAAACTCTTTTTACTATAGGAGTGTTCACAACAATTTCTTACAAAGCATTGAATTGAAAACTTTCCTTCCTCTTCCTATCTATCAATCTATCAATCTATGCTATTCTATGAATTTCCCTCTATTCCTTCTCTTCTCTCTATATTTCTATATCTATGATACAAATGAGGGGGGATGCCCATTTTATAGCTAGCCAATTCCAATAGATGGCTTAGATTGAATTACAGTGAATGGCTCAGATTGAGCCATATAAGCCCTAGTCAAGATTTTTCCCTAAAAATTTCCAGAAAGTGGAGGAGTGGGGTAATAAATGAGCACAGAAAGCCAACTCTATCCCTTTGACCACTATGATCATTTATTGCCCACTATCATCTACAATATTCTCATCTAGAAACTTGTTCCCATTGTTCTTTTCTCTGACTACAAACTGGATGAATCTGGTAAACATTGCCTCAACCTCCTGAACTAAGATGGGTGGAACATGGTTGAGATAAAATTCAAGCACTGTGGCTACTTGTATTTTCTAAGTACATGATTTACCCTAAGCAACTAAGGCATATTGAGTGCTATGGATGATGTTGGAGAAGGTTGAAATATTCTCGTAATCCACCTCTACAAATAATTTCACATTTGAAAAGAAAGGCTCTAATCCGCCCTTCAGGCTATCTATAGTTACCTCCTCTAGAGTTATCCTTTTAGTAGACAAGGCTTCAAGTGTGTTCAAGAATCCTTCTTGTATATTTCCCATAGCCTTTCTAACTCTAACAGATTCTACCTATGTTGTATCGAAGAAGACTTGACCTGTGAATGCTAAACAATAACATCCTGGGAAGTCATATCAATCGCCCTCTTGGATCACTCCTCCTTTAACCAGATTCTATGTGGGCATATGCATCATGGCTGCTAAGCGAGGAATAGTTTTATCTTGATAAATGTGAGTTTCTCCCTAAGCTTGATTAACATTATCCATGTGTGTAGGAATACTAGAGGCCTACTGAAAATAATAGGCAAGATCATCAATGAACTTCTCTACCTCAACGCAAACATTTCCAATCCACTTATCTGCCTCCTGACCTATCTTCTTCAAATCTTCTACGCCACTGATTGATTCCCTCGGAAGCTTAGAAAAAAGATCAAATGTCAAATTTTCTTGTCCACATGGACATGCTAAGTGTTGCACATAACCAATCAAAATTTTATTCTCTCTTTTCAACCTCATGTACTTTCCTTACGTCAGGAGCAACCTATCCTTCAAATCCGTATAGGAGCTATCACATTCTTCAATTATCTAAGCTCATGTAGGGTGGCCTAATTCCATAGTAGTGACCACATCATTTTTAGGGACAACCTCATCTCGGTCACACTCTTCTCTAGGAATAACCACATGAAGTGTGCGAGAACTAGACTTATCTATGGATATCTTTGAGAAATTTCTAGCTCTATTTTTTTTTTGGTGTCAATCTCCTCCTAAGGATCCCTTCTCATCCTTTCCTTGAGCCAATATGGCACTACCTGTTGTGGTTCACAAATGAGAAGAGGTTGTTCCTCTCTCGCTTACTCTTCATGTACTTCATCTCTAACAATTTTTTGCTGAGGGTCATCAATCTCCATCTACTAAACAACTTCTCCTAAACCTCGAGCCTCCTTCCCTATAGTATTTTCCTCTTCTAATGCTATCTCAATCATCTACTAGAAACGGGTATCTATTGTCATCTCCTCTTCTTATTCCTACTAATTTTCTCTCCTAGGAGCATTAACACTTAGGCTATCTAGCTTTGTAGGGGGTGGCTAGTTTACCTCCTGAAATTCCTACTACTCATTCGATCTATTTCTCTAGCTCCCAAACAAAGACACCTCCTGCACACTCGACAAATGAGTCTACGATGGCATGGGTGATGCTTCTTCTATCCTCTAAAGCTTGAGAAACATGTTTTCTTCTCCTAGCTAATGGAAGCCTCTAGTCACCCATGAGATTGTAAGTGAGGGGAATTGATATGATTTTAAGCCTACTCATGTGCCTTTCCACCTAATTCCTCGTGAATGTCAAAACCAGTATGCATAGCATGTCCAAGTATGTGATCTTCAGTTCTGACCAATCAAGTAGTGGGACCAGTTTATTTCTTATTGATTCATCATCCAGATGCATAACATTCATGTCCTCATCTACTTGATCTAGAACTAGAACAATCTCACATTCTTTGATCATCTTCAAGGGAATTCTAGTAAACCTTCTTCTAATTTTAGCATCATCTAGTGCATTAGCCCAAAAGTCCTCAATATGTGCCTTGTTCCTATGCTTCAAACTTTGCAACATTCTGATATTGTTAGAAGGATTGAAATACTATCTCCTGGTGTGGTAAGAGAGGTGGAAGAACTATAGTTCATCTTTGGCTTCTTTGGCTGCCAGCAAGGATGAAAAAACCTCGTTTGAATTTCCCATGATGATCAGGAAATCCGACCCTCCTTTCTTCTTCTTTCTCTGAATCCTATCATAGGTAGTGAGTTTCCTAGATACTTCTAACATTACCATCCTATCTATGGGGTATCTTGGTAATCTATATCATGGATATGATGTGAACCTCTGCAGCCTAATATAGCTGAACTTTGGAAATTGGATAAACTAATATCCATATTCTTTGATCAATTCTTGGGCCTCTTTTGATATTCTTTATTGAGTTCTCTGTTGAAGAATCCTAGCTATATGCATGGTGAAGGCATCGTTCACCATTTTGTAGCTGGAGGTGTTACTCAGGTGCAATTGTGGGAAAGCCTCATGAATTTTGAACTATTGAGGATCACACCCAATTGAATCCTTATAAGTTATTTCCCTATACTTAGTCATTCGAGCTAGCATATATATCACATATGAGCTCATGTAGAATTTCTTGGTTCTCCTCAAATTCCTAAACTACTCATCCAAATTGTCACTTATCATTCTTTCCTAGTCAATGCATTATTTCCCTTCCATTACAATCCTGATGTAGTAAAACATACATGGGTTGAAGATGTATGATTGAGATCTTTCATTCACTCAGTTGAGCATAATTATCAAATCACAGTGCTCCTATTGCACATCATCAAAGATAATATTCTTGGGCAGCTTGGTGTAAGGAGGCCTAGGTTTTTGCATCCAAACTGAATTTAGCATGCCCGCACATATTTCAAAAGTAGAGGCATACATCCTTTTATCCCTCTCCCTTATATTGTACACCATCCTGTCAGAAGTAGGAATTCAAAATGCCTCTCCAATGGATTCAGGTGTGAGATTGGCAAACAATTTTCCATCATGGGAAATAATGATTCTTTGCTCTAGCATGTAGCAGTTGGTGCACTCCATGATTAGCTCCAAACAATGGATGGTTGGTGCAAAACCAACAGCTACATATAGTCCACTTTTCATAATCAGATGTGTTGTGATTGATGGAGGGTGGCAACCTAGCCCATACATTTGACCTCTGAGTGCTCCAAGATTGTAAAAACAAAGATTTGTATCACTTAGGTCTCCCAAATTTGATGTAAACTTGGACTCAGGAAGAAATGTCTTGCTCAGCTTCTTTATCACTACCTACCTAGATACATTGGATTTGCATGATTTAGCATTTGTGGCCTTGCCTATAGCTTTCTTGACTCTACCTACTTCAGCCATCCTGCAAAATTAAAGATTAAGCACTAAAATTCAAACTCAGAAGATAAATAACCTCTGGATGGCCCAAATATGGAGTAAACTTCGAAAATGAAGAGCCTTTAGCATTAAAAATTTTGAACTTCAAACATCAATACTTTTTTGAGTAGTATAACTTTTGGTTCTTAGAAAAATTTCACCCAAGCTTGCTGATTTAACTTACCCACTTCAACAACTTCACCTCACAGTTTTCTTCTCACTCTCAGAGCTAGAATTTTGCATGTGCAAATGGTGAGAAAAAAATAAAAACTTCATGGCTTAAATAATTGTGTGAGGGAGTTTATTTTAGCAAGTTCATTAAATCTCTCCTTCCACTACTTGGAAATTTCTAACTTTAGAGAGGAGATAGGCGAGTTGTCACCTAGACGGGTCCCAGTCATCATAAAATTTTCCTTCATTGAGTATTCTTTCGAAAAACTTGAATTTTCCCCTTTTAACTACTCGTTATCTTTTTGTTATCTCAAATAACTTCATGGGGAATTATTTAATTCTTTTAATATCTCCAACTTTGAAAATTTACCCCTATACATGGACACATTTCACCTCTTGTGTTCCATATTTCATACCTTGGAAATTTTAGCCCAAATTTATCATGGCGTATTTGAGGGGTGTAGCTCACACTCTAAGCTACATTTGCACCCTTGGTGTTTCAAGTTTGATCTCCAACGTCCTAGAAAAATTTCACAACCTTTTCTTCTTAGGGCCCATTTTGATGGGTGTGTTATGTTTTTTTCCTTAGAAATTATTTTATCCAAATTCTCCATGATGGGAACATTTTCATCCTTGTGCTTTCAATCTCCTCAAGGGTGCATTTAAGGGGTTGTGCTCTCATTATCCAAATTTCCTTAGACATTCTTTTTTTTATCCAAACTCTTCCTCCTAGGGTGCATATGACCCCTTGTGCTTTCATATGCCTTAGCCATTTTTGAAACTCTTTAGTAGGGCATGTTTTGATGGGTCATTCTTCATTTTCATGACCTAGAATATTTTCTTACCCAACCAATTTCCTCCTTGGGTGTATTTTTCCTCTTTGCATTAGGGCACATAAGATAGTGTTGTTTTGTTTTTATTCTTTAGGCAAATTTTATGCATCTTGACTCACACTTCCCTTGGGCACATTTAATCCAATGTGATTTTATTTTCTTTTCCTTAGAATTATTTTTTCCCATCTTATACTCCTTGGACACATTTAAGGGGGTGGCTTCAAATTTCACGCCTTCAATCCCTTAGAAATTATTTGATCTCCTCTCATCCACCTCTTGGGCACATATGACCCCTCCTGCTTCATTTTGCCTTTCCTTAGGTGTTTTTGAAGTTGATATTTGAAATCCTTAGGAACATTTGCATCTGGAGTGTTAAAGAAACCTCCCAAGAGTGAATCTTGAAGACTTAGCCAATTTTGATTGGCTTTCCCCCGCTTTCTATTTTTAGCAACTTCTAAAGTCTTTGTGATTTTCATGAATTTCTGACTTCTAAAAGCTTGATCTTCACTCACCCTGACCCTCATTGCATGATTAATCTGTTCACACCAGCCTTTTGCATGCACCTCCTATCTTAAGCCTTGTTCTAGAAGTGACTTACTAAAAATAGTAAGTATGTAGAATGTGCTCAAATTTTACTAGTAGATTCCTCAAAGAATGTTGATCACTGTGGGATACATTAGTTTTCAATTTTTCTCAAGGTTTTCCCTTCATTTTAGGCATGGAAGTAGGAAACCCTAATTTCATTGCATGCACTTTTGTAGAACTCCGTTTGGTGCCATTTTTGTTGCGTACTGCTCTATTCTAGAGACTAAAAATCCGTGTTTTCTTGCATGAAATCACACCTGCCAAAGATGGACCTGCTAAAAATAGTAAGTTCTCAAAATTCATTGAAATTTTTCCCACAAGTCCTCTGAAAGAGTTTAAACTTAATGGTGTGATTAAAATTTCCAAAACCCTAGCATAAAAGCCCTAAACTGGGGCACCTACTAAAAATAGTAAGTTCTCAGAATTGGCTCAAATTTTCAGGTAAGCACTTTGAAGGGTCTTGAGTCTAATGTAATGGTGAGATTTTCGAAAGCCCTAGCAGAAAAACCACAAATAGGGGACTTACTAAAAATAGAAAGTTTCTCGATTTCGCTCAAATTTTGCCGGCGAGTAGCTCAAAGGGATCTAAACATGATGTAATAGATAGATTTTCAAAAATCCTGAGAAAAAAGGGTCTCGAATTGAGTACTTACTAAAAATAGTAAGTTGTCAGAATTGAGTGAAATTTTAATGGGAACCTGCCTGAAGCCTCCTAATTGCAATTCCAAGCTTAGATTTCAATTTTCTCACTCAATTTAACCTCAAAACCAAGCCTAAAGAATGAAACCCTAATCTTGTCCAAACACACTCCAAACTTAGACAAAGCTTCAAATTGCACCAAAAGATAGGTACATCCCCAGAAAGATAGAAGGAATGAAGAGAGACATCTACAAAAGCAACCAAAACCAAAGCCAAAGCCAAAAGACCCAAATGGGACAAAAATTAGTGGGTACCCATTTTGAATGGGGTGATGTGTGAAAAGGTCACAACATCTGGAAACCCCACGAGAAAGTGTTTAGAAAAACTTTAAGAATTGAACCTTAGCTAATCTCCCTCAAATCAACATACAAAGATGAAACTTACTCAAAAGGGGAGAAGAATCCAATATTGGATCGAAACGCCTTCATCCAAGATCCTTTGAGTGTATGTATATGCATTCATTCAATCTCTATACCATATTGACCTTCCAGAATTGGCCACAACAAGTTATATAATTATCTTATCTTCAAAAGCATCCTGGATATTGCCTCGCTACTAGTCAGGCATCCATAGCCCCGATGAGGTTGTCGCTACAATTCCCATGAATATTGCTCCACTACTAGCTAGGAATCCATAGCCCCGATGGAGTTATTCGCATGTTCCCAAGACCAGCATTCAAGGTCAAATATATTTTTCATTGTTCTCTTTTTCTTTTTCTTTTTCAGATATTTCTTTTTAGCACATTTTACCTTTTCTTTCATACAAATTTTCATCAATTCTACAATTTGCTGAGAGGTAATGAAGCCTCCAATGGGTTTGAGAATTGTAGTGGCATTGAAGCAAGACGTAGAATTTTCACTTGCCATAACCTTTCGCAAGAAACTAAAATGACTCAGAGTGGTTGTTAAATAGGTAGGGAATTATGATTCTCAGACTCATTTGTTAAGACATAATAACTGATTAACCTCTTGAGTCGAGCTTATTTCCAAACCGAATGATGAAAAGAGGAAAACAACCTTAGCTTTCAAAATTTGCACAAATCCACAAAGCCCAATGGTAGGAAACCAAGTTGTGGGAACAAAACATCATCACCCTGTTCATAATGGGAAACTCCAAAATTCTTGCCCATTCCAAACCCAAAACCACTTGAGAAGACAACTTAAGGGAAGAATACCAAACAAAAAACCAAAAGGGAAAATAGAAAAATAAACCTAATCTAACTATGTACTAAGTAGGTCATAGGAGGGAACCTATGCTTGGAAATAATGCTTGAGGAATTGCCTACAACAAGATATTCTCTCCTGTCAATGTCCACAACTTGAATGCATTATCTCAAAGGATCTCATAAATTTGATAAGGGCCCAGCCACAACTTATCGAATTTTTCATGATCACCTTTCTTTTCATGGGCCTAGTCCTAACATAAGACCAAGTTAGAAATTCTAAAGGACTTGATCTTTTCTTGCTTTTCAAACCACCTTTTCACAACCCCTTGATGCTTAGCCAAATTATCCAACACTTCATCTCTCTTTTCCTCCAGATGCATCAATTGGGACAACTTGGTTTGAGTTTGGTCCTCTCCTTTGAGATATTCTTGAATAAACTAAAGAGTTGGTATCCTTAGCTAAAATGGGAATATAGGGTCCTATCCATATACCAAATGGTAGGGAGATGTTCCCAAAGAATTCTTTGTTCTGGTCCTATCTACCCACAAAGAAAATCTTAGTTGTGTATGGAAATCCTTGGGGTTCTTGTCAAGAAGTCTTTTAATAGCATTGAGCAAGTTCTTGTTTGTGGACTCAACTAGTCTATTCCCCTATGGATAATAATTAGATGAGAACTTCATAGTGATCCCATATTGAAATTCCCATTTAGAAAATTTCAAGGATGAAAAAGTTGGACCATTGTCACAAACCAAAGCATGGGGGCATCCAAATCTTGTAATAATATTCTCTTCAATGAATTTAATCACCACATCTTTTTTACAAAGCTTAAGAGCTCGAGCCTCTATCCACTTGGTGTAGTAATTTGTTGCTGTCAAAATGTACTTGTACTTTGCTTAAGAAGGTGGATTAGTCATCCCAAAAAAATCTAATCCTGACTTAGCAAATAGCCTGACTTCAATCACTGGCTATAATTTCATAGCTGGATTCTTCCCTCTATCTGCAACTTTCTGACAAATATGGAAAGCCTTCACATGTTCACAAGCATCTCTAGAAAGTGTAGGCTAGTAATATATAGCCCTTGAAATCTGATGAGCTATGGCTAAACCACCTCTGTGACCTATTCTAAATCTCTCATGAAAATTCTCCATAAGCTGCTTGGCTTCTTCTTTGCCTACACATCTCAAATAAATTCCTTCATGGTTTCTTCTATAGAGTACCGACCCTTGAAGCACAAATTTCTGGCTCTTCATCCTTCGGGATCTTCACTACACCAGATTCAAATGTGGAGGAAATATATGATTAAACAAATAATAAACTATGTCGTCATACTACTCCCCTAGAGACACTTCTTCTAATACATATGTTTTTTGCATAAGTACTAGTCTAGTCATTCCAATTTTTTGCACCAAAGCTTTCCCTTGAACCAATTTCATAGGTTGCATCTCCATATCATATTCTTGCAAAGTCATGACCCACTTACCTCTCCTTTCTTCCAATTCATTTTGCATCAGTAGTGTTTTTACCATGGTATTTGGAACTATGGAATAGAATTTTATCTTTAGGATGGATGTAGCGCCTAAATTTCTTAACTACCTTTACTAGAGTATAAGCCTACTTTTCCACACTATGCCACCTCAATTTTAAATGATTCAAAGGTGCTCTTATGAAAGCTATTGGATTCTCATCTCTTTCCTTAGTCCTCTGGGTCAACATTGTTGCACAAGTGTGTTCTGAAGCAAAGGAGTACAAATAGAATGTCCTAGAATAATTAGGTATTACCAACACTAGGGAGTCTACTATCACTTTCTTAATTTCATCAAATTCTTTCCTCATTTAAGGAGTGCAATCAACCTTTGCATTTTTCTTCAATATTTCATTTAATGGTCTGACAATTTTTGTAAACCCGGTTATAAACTTCCTCATAAAATTGATCTTGCCAAAGAATGATCTCAACTCCTTCTGACTTCTTGGAAAACCAATCTTCAAAATTTCCACAATACAGTCTAGGTCAATTGAGATTCCCTTTTTATAAATAACATGTCCCAACAACTTTCCTTCAATAACACCGAACGTGCATTTTTTTGGGTTGAGGGAAATGCCATATCTCCTATGTATCTCTGGAAAATATTCTTTAGATCCTCAACGCGGTCTTTTCTTCTTTTGGAAAACATGGTTAAGTCATCCATATATATAATTATACATTTTCTGACTAAATCCTTGAAAGCAATGTGCATGGCTCATTGAAATGTTGCTTCGATGATGATTAGGAAAAAAGGCATCCTTCTGTATGCAAAATACCCCCACTTAGTGGTGAAAGTTGTCTTCAGTCTATCTGCATCTTCTACCATCACCTAGTTGTATTTAGAGTAACCATCTAGGAAAGAAATCATTTGGGAGTCATTAACAATCTGTAATACTTCATCCAATGAGGGCAAGGGATAATTATCCTTTTTTGAAGCCCTGTTCAAATTGCGAAAATAAACACATAACCTTATTTCACCATTATTCTTTCTAACTAGAACTAGATTGGTGACCCACATCGAGTGCCTTACTAGAAAGATGATCCTAGCTAAAATAAGCTTCTTGACTTCTTGATAAATTAATCATTCTAGTAGTTGGTTTATGGGCCTCTACCTCTATCTGAATGACTTACTTTTTGGCTTTAATGGGATTGTGTGTGTAATCAAGGAGTTATCATATGTTTTCAAATCTTCATAACCCTAGGCTATCACATCTAAGAATATTTCATGGCCTATAAGATACTTTATTTTTCTTCTGATGTACAAACCTTAACAATAAAAACATTCTTTACTTGCTCATTGGTCCCCAAATTGATAGCTTCACATTTATTTCCTTGAGTGCTTTGATTTCTACTCAATCTGTTAGGAACAAAAAACCTTTCGAATTCAACCATAGCTCTATGAATAACATTTGTCTTTAAATTTAGGATCCCTTCGGCATCAAAATCTACCTCTTCAGTTTCTTCTTCATCAATAATTTGTGCCTCGAGCACACTAGGTAATGCTAGAAAATCTAGAATCTGCTTATCATCATCAAACACTTGAAAATTATTTATATTATCATGGATTGATGGTGTAGAGACCCATTCCACTGTAAAAAATTTCAAACCCTCCATGGCTAAAGGCTCTAATGAACTAGCTTCTTGCACGAGAGAGTTGGCAACTAGATTCTTTGACCAGTAGATAGGTTTGCTTGATGTTGAATGTGTCAAAGCTCTCGATCAAGTCCCAGACTCTGTTGTGATACTGATTTAATCTCCTATCATGGAAAGCATACTACTTCCTTACTTGGCGGATCACAATATTTGAATCTCCATAGGCATGTACAATTTTGGCTCCTCTCTGGATCATGAGGATCAACCCATGAATCAATGATTCATATTCAGTGACAATGTTAGTGCAGGAGAACTAGAGTCTATAAGCATTGAAATATGATTCCCTTGTTGGGCTAACAAGCTCAAATCTAGCTCCTTTTCCTTTCTTAGATTTTGATATATCAAATCTCAAATTCCATACTTGATTTTCCAAGTGAATATTGGAAGGTTGGATATATGTATCCTCTCGATTACATGTTTCTGGAATGTTCTTGTCCACCACTAGTTTGATTTTCTCATTTGTCACCAATTTTTCTATGGAAGAGCCCTATTCTTCATCAATTTCTTTGTGTTTTTATTATAAAGAGACTTGTGGAAGCATCTTTGAAACTTTCTCTTTAGCAATTTTGCACATAACTCATGTGACTTTTGAATGGAAAGTCTCGTGAATTCTACACGAATTGGGGAGTAACAATTTTTTAATGGTGGCATCCTTTCCCATTTCTATCTCTTTCTTTACACTTGTGAACACAAAATCTCATAAATTATTGAACATTCCTTCGATTTCACTTGAATCATCCTCAATCAAGACTTCAATAGAGGTAGGTGCATCTTCTAAAAGTTTTCCTTTATTCAAACTTTGCAACATGATGACTTATTGCTTAATGGGCTTGTATGAGCCCAAATCAGTTTCCACAAACAAAATTTCATTGTCTTCACCATATTCAATGATCATCATTCGTAGTCGTGGTGTTCTTTAAATTTTTATTTGATTTGGGATCCCTCTCCAACGTAACCACATGTGAGAGAAGTTAGTTGAAATGTATCCATTAAGTTTTCTAAACCAATCTTTTCTTAATAACATGCCATAACCATCTGGTATATCCACAACTAATATGTCAATACAACTCTGAACTCTAGGATCCGATGCCAACTGCATATGAATGTTATTCAATTCTCTGACAATTGGAACTTCAGTCTTATCCAGCTTGGTCAGCTTATTGTTGGTCTATATTGGAATTAAACCTAACCTCTCACATACCTTCAAAAGCATGACATTACTTGATTCACCAGAATCAATCAAGCAATTATGTAATAACTTCCTAAAAATTCTAATGGAGACAAGGAATGGAGCCCATTCATCTTTCTCCTAATAAAATACTACTGGCTTTCTCCTTTCATCTACCAAACTATCCTTTTTCTCATCCTTTCTATTCATCTAAACTTGATTGTTTTAAGTAACATCTTTTGAATTTTTTTTGTATTCTGTGGGAGTATTAGGCTAAGCACTCCTCTTGATTTCGGCCTTTGGCTTCTCAAAATAATTTGATCAATCTTGCACCATGCCATAAAATTTGAGGACTATTATTGAGCCTCTAAAGCATTAAAGGGAATATGGGGCACATTGTATACCACAATCATGTTCTATGCTAAATGAGACTACGTGACAATAGGAGGATTTCTTGGTGCATTGGGTACTTCTTGGTAAGTACTTCTCATGGTAGGAGTTTCATTTAAAGTTCCCAACAGAGTGTCCCTAACTTCTAGAATCTTCACTAGCTCATAAAGGCGAAGAGTAGCCTTTATCTTCTTGAATTATTCTAACACGTAAGAACTAAGCCTCTTCATTCTGGGAGAATTCTCCTACTGCCCACGTTCAGCTTGGTGAGTAGGTTGCTGAGTGGCTTATTCTCCACTTCTTCCTTGTGTTACATTTTGCTACCTGTACTCAGGAGAATCTCTTGGTAAACTCAGAGTATTACTTGTGTTGGGAAGTGGGGGAGTTGTAAAATTATTTGCAGGCATTGATGTAGTCAGAGGTTCATTCTAGTGATAGTTCCTCTAATAAAACCTAGCAGCTCCACCTCCAGTTGGTTGAAAAGCTTGCACCTCTTTTCTTCCTTCTACCAGGACACTATTGTTGAGAGGTGAAAAAATATAACCATCTTTGCTAAGGGGCTCCTCTGGTGATGCATACGTGGCATGAGCCTTTGAAGGAATTTGAAACTCTATCATCCCCATGAGACCATTTGCTGAAGCTAGCAAAAATTTATGATTAACTATAGGGGGTGTATAACTTTGAAACTCAAGTGGGAAATTGAAATCTTCTAGGATCAATGCTTAATCATATCGGGGTGTTTGGAATAACTCATATCCTATAATTGGAGGATTCTCTGAGGCCTCTGTGTTCTTTTTTTCTCTCTTAAAAATATCAGTTGCAACTTGGAATTCATTGCACTGAAGCTCAAAGTGCTGATTGGTGTTATGTAGCCTACACCATCTTGACAATGCAACCTTAGCCAAGTAGAATCTATCTAAATGATGATTCTCAAGAGGTGGCGGATTGTCTAGCAGTGGAGGAACACCTCCATTATTAGGCCCTATATTCCAAGGTATTTTTGAAATCCTTGGTTATTGTTTCTATACCCATGACTATTTTCATGAATGTATCCTTGATGGCTTTCTTGATGACTTGGATGATTATTTTGATCTCCTTGATTATCACCTTGCTGTGCTTGATAATTTCATTGATGTGATTGTTCTAATTTTTTAGGTAAGTCACCTTAGGAGATTGCCTTTTCATTTGCTCTACTAATTCTTTCATCTCATCTTTCTCTTCTTGGGTTTTTGTTGGTGGCACTGTGCTTTGGAGATAAATATGATGTGTTGTTGGTGCCTAGGACAAAGGAATCCTAGGGTGGAGAACTAACTAATAAAATGGTGCCCTATACTTGATAAGCTAATTGGGGGATTGCATTCAACATTGGAACTTGTTGAATCCATGTTGAGCTGAGTGTTTGGATTTTTTTGTTCATCGCAGTTAGGCCAGTATACAGTGAGGACCTAGTTATGTTTCGCCCTAAATTTTGACTCACTTCAACAGCTTTAGCATAAGCTTGATTCATATTAGCTAGAGTGGGGTGAGATTGCCTCACAAACATTGCAGTCATAGGATCCAAAGCTCGATGGGCTCTTTGTCCTACCTTCTTACTTCCACAAACTGATGATAGAGCTCTACGGGTGTAATAGGTATACCAAATTATCCAATGAAGGCATCTTTCATTTGCTCCCATGATCTTATCGATCCAACCGATAAGTGAATAAACCAATAGTGAGCTTCCTCTCCCAAGGAATATGGAAATAACTTACAAGCTACATCCCCATATGAAATTTTCCTATTGCGTACATGATCTTCAAACATATTGATGTGGTCTTCAACAATGTGATTCACATAATTGACATGAAACTTAGTGCAGATATTCTCTGGATTCTTTGGCATGTCAAGTAGTACCATTTGGCATCGGTTGAGTTGCCTATTGAGCCATTGTTGAACTAGTTGTTGCTGATGTACAACAACTTGGACTAACTGTTGTTGCTTAATATAATAGCTTGAATTGGTTGTGGTTGTTGAATAATCATTGGTATGGTAGCTTGAATTGATCTTGGTTGAGAAAACCTTGAAATGCTAGGTGGAGTTCTAAAGAAACTTAAAATTTCTTCTCCACTTGGTACTTCTTCACTTGATGGAACTTCTTTGCTTGATCGAACTTCTTTCTTTTTCTATCTTGCTCTAGTAGGTAGCTCTAACTCCACAAAATCCTTGGATGAACTGGGCATTGACCTAAAAATTGTTTTAGGCTTATGTGGTGAGAATGAACTAATGCACTCTAGGATGGAGTTGCTTCTCCTAATGGTGACAAGCAGAAGCGAGTGGCTATCTCTGATTAAGTAAATCTCTTTCAATAGCAACTTGAATCTAAATAGCCCTTTCTTCTTCCTCTTCCAACACAAAGGTCACTCACATATACTCAGCTGCACTCCTCTTCGATCTCCACACGAGATTGTTCAATCCTAAAAGAATATCCTCTTGATGGTCATTGAACTCCAAATTTGGTTGCAACACTAGAAATATACCTTTATGCAATACCACCATCTTGATTCATGATACTCTTATCCAATAAAACCCTTTATTATTAAACCCTTTATGATAAAAAAATTTCTACTTAGATATTCCCTCCTACTTCAATATTTCCCTCCTTCTAAGCACCAATTCTATTAGCGAGTGTTTTATGACCACACCAACACAGAATGAAGTTTCCAATGGTCACTCTATCCTCTCTTGATCAAAATCTCTTGCATGCTAAGATTGTGAAAGATCATGCATTCAACTCCAAGGTTCCTTTATGTAGTGGACATAGACTTATTTGGCATAATGTTATCTATTAGTATTTCAAGGGGACTTACACAATTGTTCACTCAAAGAGAAAGGGATTTTCTAGATTTTCTATATTTTTCAATGAAGCTCAAGTTTCCTAAGCTAACCAAAAAGTGTTGAATTTGAATGACTGCATAGATTAAAAATGCTATGATCTAGTGTAGGTGTGGGATGTGGAGATCAACTCTTACAAACTTCAACCAAGCCTTGTTATGCCTCACCTTGGAAAACTTCCACAGAATTGGTGCAATCTTCAAAGGAGTAGCTAGTGTAGACACCTAAAAATGACCTAGGCTTGCAAGCTTCATTTTTACCACTTTCGTCCTAGCATAATTATGACATTTAATTATGTCCTTGGTCCACATTCGACTATTGATTAAATAATTCATAATTATTTAATTAATTCATGTCTTGTTATTCTTCATGATTATTAAATAAATAAATTTTATTTATTTATTAAATACATCATTAACTGTCTAAGTCTTCCCTTAATTAAATAAATTTCTTAATTTATTTAATTTCCTTTCTGCATTTAATTCTTCTCGATTATTAAATAAATGAATGATATTTATTTATTTAATATGTCACTAATATTCTTAATTAAATGAATTGATTAATTTATTTAATTAATTAGTCTTATCTGCTAAATTAAATAATTAAATTTAATTATTTAATTGCCAATTAATATTCTTCTCATTTTAAATAAATTAAATTATTTAAAATGTCATCTCAATCTTAACTGTCAGTCCTTTTTGATAAATAATCTGAAAAGATTATTTATTCTCTTAAAATCCATAATTTGAATTACCTTAATTCAAATTAGTAATTAATCTTCCAAAAATCAAGCAATCGGGCAGATTCTTGATTTTCCAAATCTTATCTCTTTGATTTTTTGAATCTTGCAAATCAGGAAATCTTATCTTCTTGATTTTTCAAAAATATTTATTTTCTAATTAATTTGTCTCATTTATTCTCCACCGTCGATCTGATTTTATTCTGACCGTCCGATTAATGAAGTTGCCCTAACCCTAATTAGGGATTCTCAGGTTTAATCTGGATCACTCATTTTAGGTTCTCATTGTCAATTAATCTCGTTCGTCCGTTTGAAATGGCATTTTCTATAAAATACCATTTTCCTCTCACTTTTGGATTACACACGCACATTCTGACATTTTGCATAGTTATTATAAGCATTTACTCTCACACTTAGTTTTTCATAGGCAATTTCATTATTTATTATTATAGTCATTAATCAAGTCATGGCATTGTTTTAGGCATAGACATTATCAATCATAGGCTTTTAGACATAGGCATTTAGATTTTGAGTAAATCCTTCAAAACTTGCTTTAGTCTTGTCACTTGTCATAGTTGCTCATACACGAATCTGAGGGCATCTTTATTTATTGCAAGCTAGGAGGTGTAACGAAGGTGAACCATGGAAAATGGAGAATTCAGGTGATATAATTCCCTTTTATTTTCATTGTATTCCTTTGTGCTTCATTATTTTTAATGGATTTTGATGTTATTGGTCTAACCAATTAACAAATCTATTTTTCCCTTGATTACATTGGTGAACCCGACTCCATTTTTTTGGTTTTCCGTATGGTTTTTTGTTGTTTTATGTTGTTTTGCAGGTACAGGTATGGATCGACGCAAGTGTTTTTTTTAACATCATGATGCATTTGATGCGTCGTGACGCATACACTGACAGAAGAGCTGCAATCGTCCTGACAAACCGCAATTGACATTTAGAATAACGCATCTGACCTATCGCGCCACATTCGAAGACCCGAACGACGCATCTGCCCTATCAAGCCGCATCTGACTGGTAAAATCTTTCTTTCAGTTTTGATATTCTTATTTTTGGATTTTAGGATTTTTGTGATTTCTGGTTTTCTGGTCTTCTATTTTTTTTGTGTTTTTTTTTATTCCTGCATGTTGGCTAGATTAGATTTTTTGTGTTACTAATCTTCTCTTGTAGCATGTGGCAATCCCCATTCATGTGTCGAAGACCATTACATAAACAAACTACTAATTCATTGTTTACAGATTCTAATGTCGAAGATAGAATAAACAAACTTTGTGCTTGTTTTTTATAGATTAGCAAACATTTGATTTTGGTGCATATAAAAAGAACACATGTCTTATTTGATTGATTGTGTTTGCAGAATGGTAGGTGAGTATGCTCTCACTTGGTGAAAACCTCATGATTAGAAAACCAGACCCATTCTTATTTGTTATTACCCTGACTTGGTATATCAGAGTATCCTCTCCCCTCGCACTTTCGGGTGATCTTGGGTGTAAGAGAAATGGTTACCAACTCTAGAAATTGGGCCTGCCTAGGGATTTCATCACCCGAACGTGACTCAAACTGGAAATGGAGCTAAAGCCAAGCTACCCCCGATCGGTATATAAATGTAAACCTTAAGGGAAAACCTAAGGTTGTGAGTGCGGATGAGTCATACGGATGGATTTGTACTCCCTTAAACCCTGTTGAGCTTAACCTCTTCAGGCTGGAGTGCCACCTTAATGGTGATTAATCTCTTGCCCCATGTATGGCCACTCGAATAGGGGTCCCAAACTAAAAACTCTTGTATAGAAAGCCAAAATCCTTCTATTTGCTAGCGCAGCACTGGTCGGTCTGAAGGCATCCACGCTTTCATAGTTTGTAGTAGAGGTGATCAGCTCGCCATGGGAGTTTCATGGGGGTTGGAAGCTTGGTTGGCATGAGAAGAGAGTGCACTGTAAGGGGGATCCCGTGCAGCCAAGCTTCTGAATTCACACGCTACAGATATGCGGTTGGGGAAACCTGCGTGGAATCTAGCGAATATTGTCATGGCCTAACCTAGGATCATGCTTATCTGATGTGTGTTTGGTTACTTTAAAATGATGTGTTTGTTAAGTGTTTTCTAGTTTTACCATAGTTCGAAACAAAACATTCATAAAACAAATCAAAATTTCCATCAAAATGACAAGAAAATCATTTTGAAACTAAACTGAGTCGCATCTGTCAAACCGCAAGTGATTTTCTACGATGCAACCGCTCTGTTAAACTGTATTTGAAACTTAGAATGCTACATCTGTGGGCGTCGCAATGCATCTGACATCTTAAAATTCGCATGTGCAAAACCAAGTCGCATTTGACAGTCCAAAAGCTGCAATTGCAAAAGAGAACCGCATTTGCTAAACTGTGACACATTCGCATCTTAAAGCGACGCATCTGCCTATCAAAACTTAAAACTTCACATTCGAAACTTGAGATCCTCAACTTGGCTACCATTTGTCAAATACTGTCACCAAGAAGACTCTATCAGAAACCAAACTTGAAATTGCTCAAAGTCTTGACCATTACTTTGCATTAGTCACCATAGGTTTCATACCTCATTCCTTTTAGTTGCATACACTCAACATTACGTTGTCCCTAGGTTCACATTTTGCATACTTAGGATTAGGAAAATCTTAAGCACACATTGCAAAGTCATTGTTTTTGAAATTAGACCCTCTTGGACTAAATTATCAAACTCCCTTTTAGTCATTGTCCTCTTTTGTGAGATTTTTTCAACTCAAAAGTCTAGTTAGGAAAACTCACTAGTCATTTAGACCTTGTCAACTTGTCATTTCCAACAAAAGTCCTATAGTAGTCAAAATTGAAAACAAAGTTCAAGCTTAGAAGTGCTTAGATAACCTTGTCTTACATTGCATACAGATTGCATATCCTATTCACAAAAATCCAAAAACATTAGTCATTCTAGTCGTCATTTTGAACTTAGACTTCATGTAGTGTCATACTTGCATTTAGTTGTCATTCCCTTTTGAGCAATCTCATTTCATGGTCAAAACTAGACTTCAAAAACAAAAGAGACAAATCAAAAACTTTCGACAAGACCCCCCATTTACTGACAACAATCCTCCACATGACCCAAACTGGACCTTTTACAATCCATTTTCCAATTTAGACAATCAACCTCCAATGACAACACAATCCTCATCAAACAGTACATTTGAACTCTACTTGCAAAGAGATGAAAATGGTCAACTACTTCAGGAAAACATAGAGGCATTGACACAAGACCCAGAGGCCTGTCAGCTTGCTGAAGCAATGGTCTGTCATGACAAAGATAGATTCTTAGCTATGCTCTTGAGTGAAGGAGCTAAGTTACCACAAGGATTTGACGTTAACACGCTAAATTTGACACATCTTGAACCTAATGCCAACAACGCACATAACATGGCACATAGTGGTCAAATTCCAAATACTACGAGCAATACTTCCTTTGGGACCACAACGATAGTACATACCACTCCCAACATCCCAAACACTCCCAATATCCCCAACACCACAAATATCATGACAGTCAATACCACGACAGTAAATGCCATGGGGGCATCATCAAGTCACAACAATCCCCCCTTGACAGCTCCATCAACTACCATGAACACAACTTCGTCATATCTGTCCAATGGTATTTCACAAAATCCTTTGGGAGGAGGCACAAGATGTGTATTTATCCAAGGACAACAACAAAATTTTAACATGACAACACAGTCAAATGTCATTTCCTCCCAAGGTACAAACACAAACGTTCCCCTTGTGCAAAATCAACAATTTACACAAAGTGGCCAAATAACACAACCCATGACATCATCAACACACCATAACATTCACGGTCATCATATTCCCCAAATAACGACACATATGGCTGGGGGCCACATCCCAACCTACTCATCTAACATTCATACTCATCAACATGCACCCAATCATAACTTCCAATACCAACAACATGTCAATCCGCACACGTCATACGTACCACAACAATCCATACAGCCACAATACACCAATATTCACGCACAACAAATAGGAACACATGGTGTACCAGGCAATCTAACATACGGAAACATAAACGACCCTACCATGAACAACCTCAAAGAAAGAGTGAGGGACATGGAGAAAACTATTTAAAACATGTACATTTCAGGCAAGAAATCAGAAATATCATATGACCTAAATGTATACCCATTTGACACGAGCTTGTATATGCCTGCATTTCCGACAGGATACGTGTCACCCAACTTCACAAAATATAGAGGCAAGACAAATCCTATTGAACATGTTCGTGAATTCACAACCAACTATATGGATATCGCCTATGAACAAACATACTTGATGAGACTTTTTTCCAAAAGTCTGGCAGGTCAAGCCCTTGAATGGTTTTCAATGCAAAGGATATCCAGACATGGGATGAGCTTAAACAAAAATTCATAAGAAATTACGCGTACAACATTGAAATGGATACCTCTATCACTAGCTTGTGCAATCTCACACAAGAAGATTTGGGTGAGACATTTATCCTGTTCTTTCAAAAATGGAGAAGCCTCGCTAGTCGATGTCACATTGACATCCCCGAAAGGGAAAAAGTTGACATGTTTGTCCAAACACTTCTAGGGCCCCTAAAATTTGCATTGCAAATACATTGTTGCACAAACTTCACAGAATTGGTCGAAAAGGGGGTCAAGATTGAGAAAGCCCTTATTACAAAGGGAGAGCTAAGATATGGTTCCAAAAACATGAACGTCAATCCACCCACTGACAAAAACAAATATTGGGTTAAAAATAAGCACGTTACAAATGACAGTGTTGTTGACGCCAAGACTGCAAACATTGTAGGTCCTGTATTGGCCCTAAAAGGGATTTAACAACAAAACAGACCAACAACGACATTGACACCTCCTCCCAATACTTCTTCAAATAACCAAAGCGGTCAAAACAATCAAGGACAATATCAGTCAATGAGACAATTTCCTAGGGGTTGCACATACACCCATTTGGGTGAACCCATTGAAGAAGTCCTTAAGAAATGCATCCAGCATGGGGTCAACATACTTCCAAAAATAAAACCATATGACCCAGGACAATTCAAACCAGCATGGTGGAATGACAATGCACTTTGTGAATACCATCGAGCCAAAGGGCATACAACCTCCAACTGTCGACAATTGAAAAACATAATACAAGACCTTATCAAAAATCGCACCATCGAAGTAGGTGGATCACAATTCACCTCCAACTCAGATCATACTATCCACAAGAATCCACTGCAGGACCATGGTTCTCATAATGCTTCCACTTCAGGTTCACAAAACCAAGCTAATTTCACCCAAGCCAAGTACGATTATTCTAGTGGACCAATTATAAATAATGTCTAAACTGACGATGAGTACATCAATACCATTACGGTCAAGAGAGCACCTCAGTGTAATGCTACTACTCGAAGTGGCAAGGTCACTATAGTTGGTCCACCTCCCGCTAGACAAGCCAAAATCACTATACCAGGTCCATCGGTTAAACAATCACAACCTGCTTCATCTGCTAAACAGCCAAAACCTGTCCCAACCCCACAATAGTGGAAACCCAAGAGTTAGTTCGACCTCATTGACCAACTAGGAAAGACTCCCATGCAAATATATATCCTTGAGCTGCTTCGTATCTCTCTTGCGCACAAAGAAATCCTAGACAAAACTCTCCTAGAGTCGTCGGTCCCCAAGGACATCGATGTCAATCAGTTTGAAACTATGGTGGGATATCTCACTATGCCACACCACGTCACCTTCTCGGATCAAGATTACTCATCACATAAAACCAACCACAACGACGCATTACACATAGAAACTTTTTTCTACAAGCACAAAGTTAGACGGGTTTTAGTAGATGGCGGAGCAAGGTTGAACATATGCTCCTTCAAACTGGTTAAGGATCTTGGATTCTCTTATGCGTGCGTAGACCCAATGAAAAGTATAGTGATAAAAGCATACGATGATGAGGAACGCTCTTGACGGGGTGTTATCTCTCCTTATCAGAGTGGGGCCAATCATTATAGACACAACCTGCCAAGTCCTGGATTTGGAATTACCATATAACATCTTACTTGGCTATCCATGGATCCATGCATTAAAAGTTGTTCCGTCGACATACCACTAATGCCTCAAGTTTCCATATGACGACACAGAAGTAACCATATACGGAGACCCTGACCCTTTCCAATATTGTACCAACTTAAGGGGTATCTCTAAAAACTGAGTACCTATTAACCGGGAAGCACCTGGCTCCTCGTCATCCAAGTATATCGACCCTTCCACACTCACGTCATCTTCCACATCCACTCCATCCATGTCTTCCACTGTACCACCACCTTCCACCAGCCCTAAGACTGAATCAACTGTCACAATCTAGGACCTCGGCTACGGAGAGTTCAAATTAAATACAACATACAACATAACTACACTACCCACTCCTCCAAAGATATATGGTCAGCCATGTTTCAGAATGGAACCTCAAGAAACTTTCAAAGTTCCACCGAATACAATTTTTATCAAGTGGGGAGACATGAGTGATGAAGACCTAGCTGACATCACAGGATGGATCTATAAGGATACTATCACATTACCTCCATTACCAGTTCAAAAATATGGCAAGGGTTACAACATCATGAAGGCTAAAGGCTACGATGGTACTAGTGGTCTTGGAAAAAATAAAACTGGTCGAAGGGAACCCATAGTAACTTTTCAAACTCTGAAGTATCTTGGATTAGAGTTTGGATCACTCAACAATGACAATCGACATACCTCTGGACTTTCAAATGAGCGAGTACATGCTTCTGACAGTGTCAAGACTACTAGGGAAACCTTCACCGAAATAGACTCCCATGAGTGGGAATTTGGCTCAGAATGATCCCTAAGTGATTGTTGTCTTGATGATTTGTTTGTCGAACCAAGGGAACTGACCTCTGAACAACAATTTTGGCAAACATTCAAAATTGAATAGGCACCAAACAGTCAAAGTCCTACTACCTCCTCCCATTCTGTACAACACCCGTCATCTGAACCCCATCAGACCAACTAGTCCGAAGTGTCAGATGACATTGATAACCAGGACTCTACAACCTTCACTCCTTATTACGACAACAAATATGACACCAGTGAAGGAGAATATTGGATAGAGTCTGATATAGAGTTGGGTGATGATAACCTCATTTACAACATCACCAAATCCATCTGCATGTTGTCCGCATCCTCACCCCAATTCACTAGCCTTGACGATGGCATTTCTTTAGTTTACCCTGAATTAGTCGATTGGGACCAACAAGGACCGCTAGTTATGGATACATTTCAGAATGATGAGGCAATTGCCGAATTCATGGGATTACAAGAAGGCATACCCAGTGGGGACCAAAAATCCGGATTCACCATGGATTTAGACTGCACGGCATACTTCGGCAAGACTGTTTAGTCCTCTAGTCGCAAAAGTAAAAATAAAGTAAAAAATGAAATGTCTCTAGGCGAAAACCGAAAGGCACCTCTTGACGATAAAATAGTAAAAATAAAGGACGTATCTGCAGGTGAAAAACTCTCTGAGGTGCCCAAAGATGGAGGACTAGACTTTCTCCCTGTGCAATAGGAGAAATCGGCTATGCTTATTGAGGACACAATAGAGGATAACATTTCAACTGCAGAAGACCCCAAGATGGTCTTATTTGCCGCATCATTGACTGATGAAGAGAAACCAGAATTTCATAAATTCTTTGCAGATCAAAAAATAAATTTCGCATGGTCCTATGCTGACATGCCAGGATTAGACCCAGAACTAGTTCTGCATCATCTGCCACTATTACCTAATGCTAAACCAGTCAAGCAGAAGTTGCGCAAAATGCACCCCCAAGTTGCCCTATTGGTCAAGGCCGAGTTAGAGAAATTGCTAGATGCAGGATTCATAAGTTCTATTGACTACACTGAATGGATTTCTAATTTGGTCCTAGTCACAAAACCAAATGGGTTGATTTGCGTATGTACAGATTTTTGAGAACTAAATAAAGCATGTCCAAAGGACGACTTTCCTTTTCCAAACATTGACATTATAGTGGACCTTACAGCAGGATATGAGATGCTATCACTCATGGATGGTTTCTCTAGTTATAATCAAATCCATATTGCTCCTAAGGATCAACACAAAACGACATTTACTTGCCCATGGGGTACATACTGTTGGAACATCATGCCCTTTGGTCTCAAAAACGTAGGTGCTACATATCAAAGGGCTATGACCACGATCTTCCATGACATGATGCACAAAATAATGGAGGATTATATAGATGGCCTATTGGCCAAATCAGCAACAAGGAAAGATCATTAGAAGGTACTCGACATAATTTTCAAGAGACTTGAAGAGTACAAAGTTTAGCTAAACCCTAAGAAGTGTGTTTTTGGGGTCACATCAAGTAAACTATTGGGATACATAGTTTCTCGAAGAGGCATAGAGTTTGATCCGGCAAAGGTCAAAGCAATCATAGACATGCCTTCGTCTAGAGGGATCAGTGAACTCAAAACTCTGCAAGGCAAGGTACAATCTATTCATCGTTTCATAGCCCAATTGGCAGATAAGTACCACCCATTCTAGTATCTGCTGAGCAAAGGTGTTCCCTTTGTATGGATGGATAAATGTCAAGAGGCTTTCCAGCAAATCAAAGATTACCTGCTGTCAACACCAGTGCTCATGCCACCCATTCATGGAAAGTCGTTGATTCTATACATCTCGACTACTAGTTCAACACTAGGGGCATTGCTGGCCCAAAGTGATCATGAAGGAAAAGAAAGAGCAATCTATTACATCAGCTACACACTGATAGGCTATGAGTTGAACTACACATACATTGAACGTGCATGCCTTGTTGTTGTCTTTGCATCCCAAAAACTAAGACACTATATGCTCAGTCATCAGACACAATTGGTCACCAAGATTGATCCACTGAAATATCTACTAAGTCGGGCGGCATTAACAGGCCGGTTGACAAAATGGGTCATGATACTAAGCGAGTATGACATACAGTATGTCAATCGTAAGGAAATAAAAGGACAAGTAATAGCAGATCAATTGGCAGATGCACCGATTCAAGTCACTCATCCACTAGTAACTGACATTTCTGATGAATCCATTTTTCATGCGGAACCGGCAGCACCATGGAAGCTATATTTTGATGGGTCTCATACTGGTCATGGCTCAGGCGCTGGAATATTGTTTATCACACCACAGGGGATTCAATTCCTAAGTCATTCAGGAACGCTTTCCCTTGTACAAATAACATTGTTGAATATGAAGCACTAGTCACAGGGCTCAAGTTGGCAATCAAATGGAAAATTCAAACATTGCTTGTATTCAGGGATTCCCAGCTAGTAATCAACCAAGTGAACGATGACTATGAAACAAAGGATGAGAAGTTGCTTCCCTACAAGAGGATGGTGGATAGTTTCCTGACATACTTTCAGTCGATTTCTTTTGAAAAAATTCCCAAGGCATATAATAAGGTAGTTGATGCAATGGCTACTATTAGTTCTCTCTTGGACATCATTAAATATGTGTCACAATTTGAGTTCTTAGTAGAACAGCTCTTGATACCGGCATATGATATCCCAGAGTCAGAAATGGTTTGCGAACTTGTTGGTCCCAACTCTCCTTGGTATCAAGACATTTATGACTACCTAAAGTCTCAAACCCTTCCATCGAACCTGTCAAATAACCAAAGGAAGTCTTTCATTAGAAAATCTGCAAGGTATGCCATTATCAGCGACACCCTGTACCACCGTAGTTTCGACTATACCCTCCTTAGATGTCTTGACACCGACGAAGCATGTACGACCTTACAAGAAGTGCACGATGGTATATGGGAATCTCATTTGAGTGGTCCTACGCTAGCTAAGAAAATAACGAGACTTGGCTATTATTGGCCAACAATGGAAAAGGATGTAATTGAATATGTCAGGACTTGTTGCAAATTTCAAATACACAGTGACTTGGTCCATGCTCCAGCACAAGAACTTTAGCCGATCACTTCTCCTTGGCCCCTCACTCAATAGGCACTCGACCTCATGGGTAAGATTCATCCAACCTCATCCAACGACCATAAATTAATTATTACCGCCATTGAATATTTCAGAAAGTGGATTGAAGCCATCCCATTGACATATATTACAGGCAAACAAATATCAAAGTTCATCCTTAACTACATCATTTTCCGGTATGGCCTTCCACAGTCCATCATCACTGACAACAGACGTTCGTTCAAAAACCAAGATGTACATGAGTTATGTGAGCGATTCCATATCCAACACCACTTTTCATCTCCATACTACCCCCAAGGAAATGGCCAAGCTGAGGCGTCGAATAAAACCATTGTCAAAATTCTAAAAAAGACTATCAATGACGCTAGCCGTGACTGACACATACAACTTAACCCTGCTCTGTGGGCTTATCGAACTAGCATTCGTACACCTACAAGAGCTACCCCATTTTCCCTAGTCTTTGGTGCTGAAGCCATCTTACCCATTGAGGTTGAAATTCCTTCGCTACGAGTCTCCTTGAAGGGTCTAACTAATGAAGAGGAGTACCGACAATCACGCTTGCATGAGCTGGAAATGCTGGAAGAAAGAAGACAAAACTCACTAAATCATCTCCAAGCATACCAGAACTGCCTTTTTCGCAGCTACAATAAAAAGGTTATGGTCAGAAAGTTTGACATTAGCGACCTAGTTCTCATGCAGAACCCCAAGAACCAAGCAGATAGAGAAAAGCCAAGAAAATTTGAACCAAACTAGCTGGGTCCCTATATTATCATATCATCTTTTGGTTCTGGAGCTTATCAATTGGCAACTCCAGATGGGGAACAGTTGACCCCATCAATAGTTTACATCTCTGAAAGTTCTACGCATAACATCAGAGGATGGAGCTGAAAGCCATAAAATACAAAAAAAAATTGAAAAATGATAAAAATCGTCACCTTGATGAAAACCTGGCAAATAGGCATCTTGGTGACACCAAAAAAATCAAAAAGTCAAGAAAATAGTAAAGAGAAAAATGATTCGTTCAATAGTGAAAACCTGGCAAACAGGCACTTTGGACAAGTACCATGGTGAAAACCTGGCAAACAGGCGCCATGCGTAATCAATCATTTCTCTGCCATCTACTATCACTTTGTTTAACTTGGCCTAGGATGAAAGGTATTTTTGCCATTATTCTGCAAATCGCCATCACATCCTACCCTACCTGTCATAGTAGATAAATGATTGACATCAAGTCCTAACGATTGTCCGTTTAGCAAGTCAGCAGCATCCCGTCCATATTCCTTGCAAATGGCTAAGTCTTAGACCTGACTAGGGGAAAAATGTTTATCATGCAACTACAGTGGATGTCACGTATGATCACAAAAAACATCACAAAATGTCCTAAAAAAAGACCTAAAAATCATAAAAAATCCTGAAAAGGAGACAAAAAACATTGGCCAAAAGTCCTGAAAAAAGACAAAAACATCGCAAAATGTCCTGAAAAAAGACCTAAAAATCATAAAAAGTCCTAAAAAAAGACAAAAACATTGGCAAAAAGTCCTGAAAAAAGACAACATCACAAAAAGTCCTGAAAAAAGACCTAAAAATCATAAAACGTCTTGAAGAAAGCCACAACAAATCATTAGACCGCTTGACGAACACAAACACAGTGTCATCTCTTGTCAAAGTCAATCAAGTCAATCGGTCCATATCATTGTCCGAACTACGTTGTCTCTGTGCATTTGCTACGTAGGCAAGACTCACATTTGAGTCCCCGAGACATTAGGTCAATCCTCTTAAGTTTTTCAAAATAGAATCATGACCCAATCTTTGATCATCAAGACAAAGTCACTAGTTGTGTAGAACTATGAGGTCTCTGAGTGTATGACGTAGGCAAGGCCATCTAACGATGAGCCCCCGAGGCCACACTAAGTCAGTCCATTAGGGTTCATGGCACTACACTGGCACACACGTCAAAAATATTCAATCAATTTCCACATGGGAAAGCTCCTGAAACAGAGTAAAACAATCATTTATTCAGCATGACAATCTCATTAGTGCGTCACTCACATCATCATGAAAATATCGGCATATAATCAAACACAAGTCAAACTCGGTCAAAGCAAGTCAAATCATCATAAACTGGTCAAACTATCAAATTTCGGTTAGTCTTCAGATGAGGCCTTCTGAACGATAACCTCTCTCATTTACGCCTTAGGATGTGTCCTTCCTAGGCATCGTCATTGTCATTCGACATTTTTGAGTGATCCCCTTAACATCTAAGGATCACTCTTCCTGACATAAATATTCTTCAGATGTGTCCTTCTAAAGAACCAACTCTGTCATTTATGCCTTAGGATGTGTCCTTCCTAGGCATCGTCAATATTTCGAGGGACCCCTTACGACCATTAGGGATCAAATCCTCTCGACATTGGCATTATTCAGGATGTGTCCTTCCTGAATTCACCAAGTCCTGACATTTTCCAAGGTCACCAAAACTTTAAACATTTCGACATCTCGACATTGTTAAACTAGATATCTTGACATCAGAGCAATGGATATCCAGACGCACTTGGCAAACACTTGACAATTGTCTTTTCATCTTTTATCATGTTATTAGTTTTTTAGCGAGATCCCACTAAGCAGGATTTAGAGAAGCAGCGACCTAGCATGACAATTGACACGCATGACTACTAGCTTCTCAGCGAGGTCCTGATTCTAGGATTTAGAAAAGCAATGACATATCATGGTAGGGATTCTATTTTTGTATTTTGGCAATCATGTCACTAGTTTCTCAAGAATGTCCTGGAAACAGGATTTAGAGAAGCAATGATGTTTCATGATTTTTCCTTGTCTTTTTCTATTTGTGGTTGATTATGACAAAAAGATTGGGGAAATCACACTCTTAGTATGAGTCATAATCATCCTTGTCTGTGACTGTTTGTCTTATGTAATGGTACGACCTTGCACACCTTGATCTATGTCATATCATGGTGTTTGTTGGCCATTACAACAATTTTCCCAATGATGATTAAGAGCAATAAATATTAAAAGTTCTATAGTAAAGTTTTGAAGGATTTGGTCTAGGAATTAGCATGCATTTCCGTCAGTCTCATGTCTTCTCCTCTTTGGTCTTGTCTCATTAGTTTTGTCATCTTCTCTCGTCCGTCCCGTGATAATATCCTGTGACATCCAAAAATATAAGTGCATACATGATCATATACATTTCATTAGGTCCATACATACATCATCCATGACATTAAATCATATACATTATCATCAGCATTGCATCTTTTACATAAATACATCATGCACATCATTTACATGGTAATATAAATAAGCAGTGCATCATCATGGCATCAAGATCACAACATAAGCATCATAGGACATACATGGCATCATAAACTAACATCATGCATCATACATATCATAGTACATAAAACAAGGAGCATCACATAACACATGTAAGTCGCATCAAAACTGCATCATCATATAGTATCATCTCAAAATGTACAATGTCACAGGATAGAGTCAATGGATATCCAAAAAATGGAGCTCGCAGGCTCAATAATATATACATAGTGTGTCATAATACAAGTGCGCCCCTAGGGTAGACTCTCATCATCCCCTTGAGGCGAAGAATGTGGCAGCTGAGGCTCTGAAACGGGCGCTGAAATAAAGGGTGGTCCTGTGGCAGCCTCTGTATGTGATACTGATGGAACAAAGAGTGGGGACATCATCCTAACGGTAGTAAACACCTATGAAGTCACTGCAGTAGGACTCTGAGAGGAGGACAAATCTATCACTGGTGGCTAACCCTGTACTGACCTCTGCGCTGAAACTGTCACAACCTCTGCCTGTGCCACTAACGGAGCTGCAAAGGACAGTGTCATCTCAACTGCAAAGGACATCTGTGATGTCACTGCTGCCTGACTCTGCGTAGTAGATGGATCACCAACTGGTGGTTGTACATGTGTTGATCTCTGTACTAAACCAGTCAACCTAGGACTAGGAGTATGCCAGCGTGAATGATGTGACCTATGACTTGAAGTATGCCCTGTCGAGGTAGATCCCCCAACACTAGTGTGACTCCTTGTACCACTGCCACTGCCTGACCTATGTCTGCTACCTGTCCTCATCTGTGATCGGGACAAGGTAGGATCCCGTTGCTCTGGTGGCACTGCCTGCTCATATAGGGTCCTGTACTACCCTAATCTGGTGCTCACCCTAGCAAGCTCACATGCCATATCTCCCATAGGTCCTAAACATAAGGCTACAAACTCTGTACACCACTGGGTTGCATCTTGCTGGCGGATCACCACCTGATCTCGCTCTACATGAGCAACCTCCAGTGCTGACTATAATGACTTGACCTGTGCCAAGCTGGCATCCAATCTCTGCTGAAGGTCTAAAACCCTCTGATCTGCTATGGAATCTAGCAGCAGCCCTAAAGTGGACGGCATCTCCCTCCACCATCTACCATCGGATGAGTCTCTTGGCCTCATCCATGGCATCGTCATCCTCATCATCATCGGCCTCCTCCTCCTATCCTACCACCTCCGCCTCCACCTCCTAACCTCCCACCGCCAACTCCTCCTCCTGACCTCCCACCTCCACCTCCTGACCTCCCACCTCCACCTCCTCCTCCTGCCTTGCCACCTCCTCCTCCTATCCCCCCATTGCCCTCTCCTCCTCTTGTCTCTCCTCGCCCTCTCCCTCCTGTCTCGGCTACTCCTCACCCTCACCCTCCTCACCAACCTTAGGGATATCATCTAATGCCACCCTCACCACTCGTGGGTGCACCCTCAGGACCTGTCTCTGTCCATCCCACCGTCGCCTCCTGCCATCTCCACCATCATCCTCACCTCGGCCTCCATCCCCACCCCTACCTCCATCTCTGCCTCCATCCCCACCCCTACCTCTGTCTCTGCCTCCATCCCCACCCCTCCCTCCATCTCCATCCCTGCCTCTGCCTCTCCCTCTGCCTCCATCTCTACCTCTGTCGCCTCGCCTGGCTCGTGGCACCTGTGGAATAACTGACCGTCTGTCCACTGGCGCTGGCCCATTAGGATCTGTTAGTGGCATGGGTCTGCATGCCTGCCACCATAAATCATATGCCGGTGTTGTCCCAGGATCAACTGCTTCGCCTCTCCACCCCCATGCCTGGGCTACTAACCCGTCAATCTGCTCTATCGTAAATGCTACTGGGATGGCTGGCCCCCATGCATACTCTCTGGAGGACCTAGCATACTCTGCTATCCCCATAGGTACATCCTATTACTCCTCGAACTGCCTAAGGACATGTTGTGGGAGGTACATCTCAATGATCAGTGACGTCTACACTGTCCTACCAATCAGATATCTATACTGCCTGCAAAAGTTGAGGTGCTCGTCCTCATCGTCCCATACCTCACAATCTCTATACGGCCTCCAGATTAATGTCACCATGGTGTCAATCTTGTGCCGCCACCACCCTATCTCGCCCATGTGGGTCTGTTGTAGCGCACCGGCATAGTAGTAAGGGTAAGGCATCCCCTCGGCTAGTTGCGGTCTCTCAATGGGAGGGCAGAATATTGCAATGTGCTCCCATGCCCAGATCATCATCAAAGTGGTCCCGCAGGAGATACTCTCTCCTCTCCTGTATGCGATGTCGTGAAGCTGATGGTAAAGCATCCCTAGCAAACAGGGACCGCATGCATAAACTGTCCTATCCCATCTCATGCCAACCAGGACGTCTCCCCAACCAATCAGAAAGCCATGTCCTCGCCGGTCAGGAATCAAAATACCTGCAATCATAGTCGCCAGGAATGCATTGAAGCGCCCGTAGTGCTCCACCATGAACTCCCATCGGATCTCATAGCCCTGAATGCCTATTCTAGCACCTTGATCTCGATAATAGCCACGGAAGGTCTGCTCGCCATGCTGTGGATCATAGACAATTCGCTCCCCTCGAATAGGTACTCGAAGAATCCGGTAGACATCCTCCAAAGTGATGGTAGCCTCACCTGTCGGTAGGTGGAAGGAGCAGGTCTCAGAATGCCATCACTCGCACAACGCCGTCAGTAGACCCCTGTTCGCCCGAATGGCGGGCATGAACGCAGTATAGAATAAGCCCAGTCGCATCAATCATCGCCGCTCTCACGGGCCCAACTAATCAGCAAACCAAAATGTCGTCGGTCTGCTCTCGCGAGTATAAATAGGGGCAAGCTGCCTCTGCAAAAACCAAATCAAGTTGTCAGAACACATTGAGCAAATTGTCAATACTAACAAAAGCATCTAAGGTTACGCAAACATCAAAGCAAATTCTAGTCAAGATACAGGAAATTGCGTCTCAAATAGGAAATTGTGTCACGAAAAGTCAACTACGTCATTCAAAACATTAGATGCATCACAACATATCAATTGCATCACATTAATACACTTGCGTCACGAAATTTTGCGGTTGCGTTGCAACATCGTGAATGCAACACGACTTGGCAATTGCGGCATTGAACACAACAACTGCGTCGGAACATGATGATTGCGGCATTCCGGTGGCCAAATGCGACTCGATAAGTCACTTGTGTCGCACGAATTGTCAAATGCGGCGCAAACCACCAGGGCAACCTATTTTGTCTTGGCACTTGCGTCGCGACGCATCATATGCATCGAATGCATAGGCAATTGTGGCTTACAGGAATGCATATGCATCACGGCGCAGACGTTGACTATCCTAGAAAGCTACAAATAGCATGCAAAACGATAAAATGACAAAGTAAGTTAATGGTACATACCACCGGCTCTGAGCCCTTTGGCCGTCTGAAGGTCCTCACGATCTCTCCACGGTGCTCTGACACTGGAATAACCATCCTCGCTGCTGCGCCTTTCGCTCTGAGCTCTCAAATTTCGCAAGGTAAATAGTAAAAGTGAATTGACTTTAACCCCTTTGTCAACCTATTTATAAGGTCAAAATGACATTTTTCAAACAAGGTCAATACTGGAGGCTCATTTGAACACCTTTGACTTCCTCGTAAGTTGCTTTAAAAGTGTAAGAATCTGAAACCAACTATGTTGTTGTTTTTCTGGTCATCAAATTGATTTATCGGGACCCTTTGCAAATTTTTCTATTGCTGACCCAAAATTTGAAAATTTCCCGAGGGGGCAATGATACTCTGTACCTTTACTGGGGCATTTTTTGACTTGTTTTCTTTGTCACAATGTGACATGCTACATTATGACAAAGAGGGGAAAAATGTAGACACCTAAAAATGACCTAGGCTTGCAAGCTTCATTTTTACCACTTTCATCCTAGCATAATTATGACATTTAATTATGTCCTTGGTCCACATTCAACTATTGATTAAATAATTCATAATTATTTAATTAATTCATGTCCTGTTATTCTTCATGATTATTAAATAAATAAATTTTATTTATTTACTAAATACGTCATTAACTGTCTAAGTCTTCCCTTAATTAAATAAATTTCTTAATTTATTTAATTTCCCTTTCTGCATTTAATTCTTCCCGATTATTACATAAATGAATTATATTTATTTATTTAATATGTCACTAATTGTCTTAATTAAATGAATTGATTAATTTATTTAATTAATTAGTCTTATCTGCTAAATTAAATAATTTAATTTAATTATTTAATTGCCAATTAATATTCTTCTCATTTTAAATAAATTAAATTATTTAAAATGTCATCTCAATCTTAACTGTCAGTCCTTTTTGATAAATAATCTCAAAAGATTATTTATTATCTCTTAAAATCCATAATTTGAATTACCTTAATTCAAATTAGTAATTAATCTTCCAAAAATCAAGCAATCGGGTAGATTCTTGATTTTCCAAATCTTATCTTCAGTCCAAATCTTATCTCTTTTATTTTATAAATCTTGCAAATCAGGCAATCTTATCTTCTTGATTTTTCAAAAATCTTTATTTTCTAATTAATTTGTCTCATTTATTCTCCACTGTCGATCCGATTTTATTCTGACCATCCGATTAATGAAGTTGCCCTAACCCTAATTAGGGATTCTCAGGTTTAATCTGGATCGCTCATTTTAGGTTCTCATTGTCAATTAATCTCATCCGTCCGTTCGAAATGGCATTTTCTATAAAATGCCATTTTCCTCTCACTTTTGGATTACACATGCACATTCTGACATTTTGCATAGTTATTATAAGCATTTACTCTCACACTTAGTTTTTCATAGGCAATTTCATTATTTATTATTATAGTCATTTAATCAAGTCATGGCATTGTTTTAGGCATAGACATTATCAATCATAGGCTTTTAGACATAGGCATTTATATTTTGAGTAAATCCTTCAAAACTTGCTTTAGTCTTGTCACTTGTCATAGTTGCTCATACATGAATCTAAGGGCATCTTTATTTACTGCAAGCTAGGAGGTGTAATGAAGGTGAACCAAGGAAAATGGAGAATTCAGGTGATATAATTCCCTTTTATTTTCATTGTATTCCTTTGTACTTCATTATTTTCAATTGATTTTGATGTTATTGATCTAACCAATTAACAAATCTATTTTTCCCTTGATTATAGCTAGAAATGTTCAAATTACAATATAGCTTGAAGACACCATCACAATGATGCATATCAACATGTAAATCATAATCTAAGTTAGGTTCAAACTATTCTAGTTGACCACACAAGGTGAACCCACCATCAATGAGCCCACTAGTGGTATGGATTAGTGAAGCTTGCTCAATTCAACCACCACATTCCACAACTATCTACTTGCATGAAATGAAATTTATTTTACTCTAAGTTCTACTTTAAGATTATATGTCAATTGGAAGGATGAAGAAATATTGCTATCTACCCACAATAAAAGATGAAATCACAAGCAATGACAACTCTTTTTATTTAAGGAGTTTTCACAACAATTTCTTACAAAGCATTCAATTGAAAACCTTCTTTCCTCTTCCTATCTATCAATCTATCAATCTATGCTATGCTATGAATTTATCTCTATTCCTTCTTTACTCTATATATTCCTATATCTATGATACAGATGAGGGGGCCACCCCTTTTATAGCTAGCCAATTTCAATAGACAACTTAGATTGAATTACAATGGACGACTTAGAATGGGCCACATCAGCCCTAGTCAAGATTTTTCCCTAAAAACTGCCAAAAAGTGGAGTGGGATAATAAATGAGCACAAAAAGCCCACTCTCTCCCTTTGACCACTATGAGAATTTAATGCCTATTATCATCTAGAAGATTCTCATCTAGAAACATGTTCCCATTGTTCTTTTCTTTTACTACAAACTGGATGAATCTAGTCAACACTACATCATCCTCCTGAATTGAAATGGGTGGAACATGGTTGAGCTCAATTTCAAGCACCGTGATTGCTTGTCCTTGATAAGTACATGATTTACCCCAAGAAAATAACACATCTTGAGTGGTATGGATGATGTTGGAGAAGGTTGAAATATTATCGTAATCCACCATGGCAAATGATATCACATCTCAAAAGAAAGCCTCCAATATGCCCTTGAGGCTATCCGCAATTACCTCCTTTGGAGTTAGCCTTTTAGAAAACAAGGCTTCAAGTGTGTTTAGGAATCCTTCCTATATATTTCCCATAGCCTTCCTAACTCTAACAGATTCTGCTTGTGTTGTATTGAAGAAGCTTTAACCTATGAATACTAAAGAATACCATCCTAAGAAGTCATATCTATCACCCTCCTGGATCACTCCTCCTTCAACTAGAGTTTGTGTGGGAATATGCATCAAGGCTACCAAGCGTGGAATAGTTTTATCCTGATAAATGTGAGTTTCGTCCCAAGCTTGATCAAGATTATCCATGTACGTAAGAATACTGAAGGCCTGCTGAAAAGAATAAGCAAGATTAACAATGAACTTCTTTGCCTCAATGCAAACTTTGCCATCCCATGTATCTGCCTCTTGAGCCATCTTCTTCAAATATTCCAGGCCACTGATTGATTCCCTCGAAAGCTCAACCAGAAGATCAACTGTCGTATTCTTCTATCCACATGGACGTGCTAATTATTACACATAACCAATCAACATTTTATGTTCTCTTTTCAACCTCTTGTACTTTCCTTCCATCTAGAGCAGCCTATCCTTCAGAACCTAATAGGAGCTATCACATTCTTCAATTATTTGAGCTCCTATAGGGAAGCCTAATTCCACTATAGTGACCATATAATTTTTAGGGACAACCACATGAAGTGAGATAGAACTAGACTTATCTTTGGATATCTTCAAGAACTTTCTACCTCTCTTATTTTTTGGTGGCCCATTGATTCCACTAAGGAATTCTTCCATCTTGATTGTTCAGTCAGTCTTCTCCTTAGGATGCTTTCTCATCCTTTCTCAGAGCCAATCTAACACTACCTATTACAGGTCACAAACAATAAGAGGTTGTTCCTCTCCCACTTCCTCTTCATGTACATCTTCTCTAACAATGTTTGCTAAGGCTCATCAGTCTCCATCTACTAAACACCTTCTTCTAAACCTTGAGCCTCCTACTCTATAGTATTCTCCTCTTCTAGTGTTGTCTCAATCATCTACCGGAAGTAGGTATCTATTGTCTTCTCTTCTTTTTCTTGCTAATTTTCTCTCCTAGGAGCATTAACACTTAGACTATCTAGCTTTCTAAGGGGTGGCTAGTTTACCTCCTAAAATTTCTGCTCCTCATTCAATCTATTTCACTGGCTCCCAAACAAAGACACCTCCTGCACACTTGAAGAACAATTATGCAATGGCATGGGTGATGCTTCTTCTACCCTCTAGGGCACCGGCTGAATTTGCACTTCTCTTCGTGGTTCTAAAACTTGAGCAACCTATTTTCTTTTCTTAGCTGATGGCGACCTCTAGTCACCCATGAGATTGTAAGTGAGGGGAATTGATCTACTTTTAAGCCTATTCAGATGCCTTTCCACTCAATTCCTTGTGAATTTCAAAACTGGTATGCATAACATGTTGAAGTCTATGACCTCTAGTTCTGACCAATCAGGTAGTGGGATTGGTGTGTTTCTTACTGATTCATAATTTGACTACATAATATTCATGTCTTCATCTACTTGGTTTGGAACTTGAACAATATCGAATTCTATGATCCTCTTCAAGGGAATTCTAGTAAACATTCTTCTTCTAACTTTAGCATCATCTACCGCATTAGCCCATAAGTCCTCAATATGTGCCTTGTGCCTATACTCCACACTTTGTACCATTCTGATATTATTATAAGGATTGAAATCTTGTCTGCTAGTGTGGTAAGAGAGGTGGAAGAACTGTAACTCATCTTCAGCTTCTTTGGCTTCCTACAAGGATGGAAAAACCTTGTTTGAATTTCCCATGATGATTGGGAAATCCAAGCCTCCTTTCTTCTTCTTTTTCTAAATCCTATCATAAGCAGTGAGCTGCCCAGCTACTTCTAACATTACCATCCTATCTATGGGGTATCTTGGTAGTCTATATGGATATGACATGAACCCCTATAGCCTAATATAGGTGAACTTTGGAAATTAGATAAACCAATATCCATATTCTTCAATCAGTTGTTGAGCCTCTTTTGATATTCTTTGTTGAATTCTCCACTGAAGAGTCTTGTCTATATGCATCGTGAAGGAATCCTTCACCCTTTTGTAGCTAGAGGTGCTACCCAGGTGCAATTGTGGGCAAGCCTCATGAATTTTGAACTATTTAGGACCACACCCAATTGGCTCCTTATAAGTTATTACCCTATACTTAGTCATTCGAGCAAACATATATATCACATAAGATCTCATGTAGAATATCTTGGTTCTCCTCAAATTCCTAAACTAGTCATCCAAATTGTCACTTATCATTCTTTCCTAGTCAATGCACTCTTTCCCTTCCATCACAATCTCGATGTAGTAAAACATCCATGGCTCAAAGATGTATGATTGAGAGCTTACATTCAATCAACTGAGCATCATTAGAAAATCATAGTATTCCTGGTTCACATCATCTGAGATAATCTGCTTGGGTAGCTTGGTGTGAGGAGGCTTGGGTTTATGCATCCAAACAAAATTTATCATGCTAGCACATCTTTCAAAAGTAGAGGCATACATCCTTGTAGCACTCTCCCTTGTTTTGTACACCATCCTATTGGAAGTAGGAATTCCAAATGCCTCTCTGATGGATTCAGGCATGAGATTGGCAAAAAATTTCCCATAAGGGGAAACAATGGTTCTTCACTCTATCGTGTAGCAGTTGGCACACTCCATGATTAGCTCTAAACACTAAATAGTTGGTGGAAAACCAGCAACTACATATAGTTCACTTTTCATAATCTAATGTTCTATGATTGATGGAGGGTGGCCACCTAGCCTATGCATTCGACCTATGAGTGCTCCAAGATTATATGAACCAAAATTTGTATCACTCATCTCTCACAACTTTGATGTAAACTTGGACACAAGAAGAAATGTCCTACTCAACTTCTTTATCACTGTCTACTTGGATACATTGGCTTTGCTTGATTCAACATTTGCAGCCTTTCCTGCAACTTTGTTGACTCTGCCACTTTAGCCATCCTAAAAAATAAAAGATTAAGCATTAAAATTCAAACTCATAAAATAAATAGCCTTGGCATGGCCCAAATATAAACTTTGAAAAAGAAGAGCCTTCAACATTACAAATTTCAAACCTCAAACCTCAATACTTTTTCTAGCAGTATAACTTCTAGTACTTGGAAAAATTTCACCCAAGCTTGTTGATTTAACTTTCCCACTTCAACAGCTTCACCTCACACTTTTCTTCTCACTCTCAAAGCCACAATTTTGTACGTGCAAATGGTGAGGAAAAAAAAAAAAAAGTTCATGGCTTAAATAATTGTGTGAGGGATTTTATTTTAGCAAGTTCATTAAATCTCTCCTTCCACTACTCGGCAATTTCTAACTTTAGAGAGGAGATGGGCGAGTTATCACCTAGATGGGTCCCAGTCGTCATAACATTTTCCTACATTGAAGATTCTTTCCCATTCAAAATTTGAATTTTCCCCTTTTAACTACTCGTTAATATTTTTTATCTCAAATAATTCGTGGAGAATTATTTAATTCTTTTAATATCTCCAAATTTGAGAATTTACCCCTATACATGGGCAGATTTCACCTCTTGTGTTCCATATTTCGTACCTCAAAAAAAATTTCCCAACTTTATCATGGTGTATTTGAGGGGTGTAGCTCACACTTCCAGGTGCATTTGGACCTCTAGTGTTTCAAGTTTGATCTCCAACATCCTACAAAAATTTCTTAACCTTTTCTTCTTAGGGCACATCTTGATTGGTGTGTTATGTTTTTTTCCTTAGAATTTTTTTTATCCAACTTCTCCATGATCGGTGCATTTTCATCCTTGTGCTTTTAATATCATAAAGGGCACATTTAAGGGATTGTTCTCTCATTATCCTTGCCTTAGACATTTGATTTGTTATCCAACCTCTTCCTCCTAGGGTACATATGACCCCTTGTGCTTTCATATGCCTTAGGAATTTTTGAAACTCTTTTGTAGGGCACATTTTGATGGGCCATTCTTCATTTTCATGACTCAGAAAATTTTATTACCCAACCAATTACCTCCTTGGGTGCATTTTTCCTCTTTGTATTAGGGTGCATAAGACAGTGTTGTTTTGTGTTTTTTCCTTAGGAAAATTTTCTCCATCTTGGCTCACACTTCCCTTGGGTGCATTTAGACCCATGTGACTTTATTTCCTTTCCCTTAGAATTTTTTTCCCCATCTTATACTCCTTGGGTGCATTTAAGGGGGTGGCTTCACATTTCACGCCTTCAATGCCTTAGAAATTATTTCATCTCCTCTCATCCACCTCTTGGGCACATATGACCCCTCTTGCTTCATTTTCCCTTGCCTTATGCATTTTTGAAGTTGATATTTGAAAGCCTTAGGAACATTTGCATTTGGAGTGTTAAAGAAACCTCCTAAGGGTGAATCTTGAATACTTAGCCAGTTTTGACTGGGTTGCCCCTACTTTCTAGTTTTAGCAACTTCTAAAGCCTTTATGATTTTCATGAATTTCTGACTTCTCAAGACTTGATCTTCGTTCACCCTAACCCTCTTGGCATGACTGATTTGTTCACACCATCCTTTTGCATGCACCTACTATTTTAAGCCTTGTTCTGGAAGTGGCTTACTAAAAATAGTAAGTATGCATAATGCACTCAAATTTTAACAGTAGATTTCTCAAATAATGTCGATCACTGTGGGATACATTAATTTTAAGTTTTTCTCAAGTTTTTCCCTTCATTTTAGGCACGGAAGTAGGAAATCCTAATTTCATTACATGTGCTTTTGTAGACCTCCGTTTGATGTCGTTTTCATTGTGTACTGCTCTATTCTACAGACTGGACATCTATATATGCTTGTGTGACATCACACCTGCCAAAGATGGACCTGCTAAAAATAGTACGTTCTCAAAATTCATTCGAATTTTGTGCACAAGTCCTCTAAAAGAGCTTAAACTCAATGATGTGATCAAAATGTCCAAACCCTAGCATAAAAGCCCTAAACTGGGGCACTTGCTAAAATAGTAAGTTCTCATAATTGGCTCAAATTTTGTAGGTAATCACTTTGAAGGGTCCTAAATCTAATGTAACAGTCAGGTTTTCAAAAGCCCTACCAAAAAAGCCTCAAATAGGGGGCATACTAAATATAGCAAGTTGCCCGATTTTTCTCAAATTTTGTAGGTGAGTAGCTCAAAGGGCTCTAAACATGATGTAACAGATAGATTTTTGAAAACTCTGAGAAAACAGGTCCCAAATTGAGTACTTAGTAAAAATACTAATTTGTTAGAATTCAATGAAATTTTAATGGGAACCTACCTGAAGCCTCTTGATTGCAATGCCAAGCTCATATTTCAATTTTCTCACTCAATTTAACCTCAAAACCAATCCTCAAGAATAAAACCCTAATCTAGTCCAAACACACTCTAGACTTAGCCAAAGCTTCAAATTAGGCCAAAAGATGGGTACATCCCCTAAAAGATAGAAGGAACAAAGAGAGACAACCCCAAAACCAACCAAAAAAAAGGCCAAAAGACCCGAATGGGACAAAAATTAGGGGTTCCCCATTTTGAATGGGGTGATGTGTGAAAAGGTCACAATAGGACTATTCATTAAGATAAACAAATTTGATAGGGGTGGTGAATTTAGTTCTAATGAGTTTCTAGAGTTTTGTAGAAATCATGGGATTAAGAAACAGTTCACAACAAGGTACACACCACAACAAAATGGTGTAGTAGAGAGGAAGAACATGACCATAATGGAAATGGCAAGGAGTATGTTGAAGGCCAAAAACTTGTCTAATGAATTTTGGGCAAAAGCTGTAGCATGTGTAGTTTACGTTTTGAACAAAAGTCCTACAAAGAGTGTTAAGGACAAAATTCCACAAGAAGAATGGAATGGTAAGAAACATAGTGTATCTCATCTTAGAGTTTTTGGTTGTGTCACATATTCTTTGGTGCCATCTGAATTAAGAAGAAAATTGGATTATAAAGTGAGAAATGCATCTTTATTGGTTATAGTGAGCAATTGAAAGCTTACAGATTGTATAACCCCATTTCAAAGAAAATGATTACTAGCAAAAATGTCAAATTTAAGGAGTAAGAATCATGGGATGTAAGTGTTGATAGTATAGTAAGAACAAAAGCACCAATACCTCATAGTGAAGAAGAATAAGAAAGTCAAGATGGTCAATCAAATCAAGTAGAACCAAGCACTCCATCAAGAAATTGTGTGCAAGGTCAATCATCAGTTCATGTAGAGAATTCTACTCCTAATTCAAGTGTAAATAATGAGTCAAATCCTACACTTTCCTCATTAAAAGGTAAGAAAATGAGGAGTTTAAAAGATATATATGATCAAGGAGAAGAAAATTTGGATTTGTTCTCAAATTTTGCTTTATTCTCTTGTGATTCTATATATTTTGAAGGAGTGAAAGAAGATAATTGGATCAAGGCAATGGGTGAAGAAATGGACTCTATTGAAAGGAATCGAACATGGGAATTAGTGGATCTACCTGAAGGTAAAGATTGCATTGGAGTCAAATTGTTCTATAAGACTAAATTCAATGCTAAAGGTAAAATTGTAAAGCATAAAGCAAGATTACTTGCAAAAGGTTTTTCACAATAGTATGGAGTTGATCATAATGAGACATTTTTTCCGGTTGCTAGACTCAATACTATCAGAATGGTTTTAACAATAGCTGCACAAAATGATTGGAAACTTTTTCAAATGGATGTCGAATCAGATTTTTTAAGTGGTTTTCTAGAAGAAGAAGTATATGTGAAACAACCACTAGGTTCTAAAGTGCATGGACATGAAGATATGGTCTATGAATTGAAGAAGGCTCTCTATGGTTTTAAACAAGCACCAAGAGTATGGTATAGTAGGATTGATTCATACATGCAAAACAATGGATTCAAGAGAAGTAAGAGTGAGCCCACATTGTACACAAAGATCAATAAAGAAGGTCATATCTTGATTGTGTGTTTATATGTTGACGATCTAATCTTCACTATAAATTTGTTTGTAGACATATTTAAATTGGAAATGGAGAAAGAATTTGAGATGACAGATTTGGGTTTAATGAAGTATTTTTCGGCCATTGAAGTTGTTCAATTAGATAAAGGAATTTTCATTAGTCAATCTAAATATGCAAAGGATGTGTTGAAAAGGTTTAGGATGTTGAATTGTAATCCAACATCTACACCAATTGCTACAAGCACTAAAGTTAGCAAAGAAGACAAAGGGTCTAATGTTGATTCTACATTCTTTAAAAGATTAGTTGGAAGTTTGATGTATCTCACAGCTACAAGGCCAGACATCATGTATGGTGTTAGTCTAATCTCAAGATTCATGGAGTCACCAAAAGACATACATTGACAAGTTGGAAAAAGGATATTAAGATATGTGGTAGGAACAACAGAATATGAAATCTTGTTTTCCAAAACTAATGATTTTTGTTTGATTGGTTATACTGAAAGGGGGAGTGTTGAAACAGTATAATTTCTAGCACATCTCCATTGCCACTTCCACATATAGAGGCAGTTGAAACTGAACTGAGTTTTTTTTTCATTTGCTGTCAAGTTGTTAAATCTGTTTGCTAGAGTTTAGTTAGTCTATCCTCCACTTGTTATCCACGTCTCTAACTGTTTCGCATGTTGCCTATTAACATATTATAGTTGTTTCCACATCTCCTACTCTCTTCTCCACGTTTCCTGTTCTGTTATGTTGTACTTTCCTATTTTACTTTTGTCTCCTCATTTGAGTTGAGACTCGTGGGTTTGAAGTCCTCTATAAATAGAGAGACATTGTAAACGTATTGCAATGAATAAAAATTGTGTGATTATTTTCTGTAGCATTCGCATCATATTTTCTGTATTTTTCTTCTCTCTGCTTTCAAATTTGATAGAGAACTCAAAATGTCACATATATTAAGAGCATAACCAATACATATTTATAGAGAAAATACATCCAACTACTTTCTTAAATAACAGGTCACTAATTCAACATGTGGCTGTAGTTAGTCGACAGCATGTTGAATTCTATTGATAGCAAACTATAAGATGGACAACTAACTGAAATCAAAGGGACAGATCATACAGTTAGTTTAAGACTCCTATTCAAACTCCTCTTACGTGCATAGTTGCATTATTGACTTATTCTTTGACGGTGGAGCATTAATTCCAACAAATTCTACAGAATAATCCACGAAACTGAACTCTGCAATGCCTGACAACATCGAAATGCTCTATTGCCTCCACTGCAGGAGTGCCATCAAATGAATGTACCTTCCATTCTTGCTCTAACTCTTAACTACCAAACCACAAAACAGTGTAGATCAGAATAGCATAACAGAAACGCAAAACTAATAACCAACTGTAAGAAACATCATGCATATCAAAGATGTCAAAGGGTTGAAGCATAATCTTCTAAGTCAGATCAAGTTTCTATTTTGAGGTGATCGGGTGCCGGAAGCAACAGTTAGATCATCTCTTTCTCAACTGCTCCTTGTGTGATCAGGCACCAGTAGCAACAGCATATCTTGCTCAACAGACATTAGTTATTTATAATCTTCCAGTTTTTTCCAAGTGGCAAACCATTGGTCACAAAAAACAGCCATTTTACTTACTTAGTTTGATCCCCTATTTCATGATGTTATCATGATGAAGACAATGCAGTTTAATGGAACTTATTGCAAAGATGAAAGTATGCTATTCTTTCTGTTAGGCTAAGAGGAGCTAGCTGATGCAAGGATTGACTATTCCTACAGTAGTATTTAAGATAGTATTACTTGTATTAATGTTAATATAAATTTCAGACAAGTAGATTATTATTCTTCTATATTCAGAAAATTAATATAAAATCCCCATAACCTTATGAAGGAAAATAATACAGGAGAGGAGCATCAAGTGGTTCCAATGAGATAAGAAGGAAAGACAAACGAACTAAACTGAGGACGTAAAAATATTCTTTTGCTGTTGAAAGAAAAATTGCTTCATCTCATGTGGAGGTACTACAAAATTGAAACAACTTTGATACAATAACTTAAGATGCTTATAATAGCTGAAATATATGATAAGAGTAAAACAACTAAGTTACTAACAACTATTAACCTAAATTTTGAACAGCATATTTCTTGAAGATACTCAAGGATTCATTATGCACATTAAATTTATTTGTTGAAAAGATTATTTTCAAACCAATATGATATTGTTGTATATGTCCACTAGTTTGTTGAATATAATACATTAAAGAAATTTGTACATCCCATGAATATTCAAGGGACGATACCTTATTGTTTTATATGCCCACCAGGTTGTACGATATCAAACATTAATGACATTGGTAAAATCCTATGAATGCGTTTCACTATCAAAGTGGTTAGCCAAAATTGAATAGTATGGGAGATCCTTCGGAGGTACTCAAATTATTCTCTTGTAGGAAAGGATACATGTTCTGTTGGTTACAAGAGGAAGCATGTATACCAGAAAGTGTCAGAGGATAGAGGGTTGTGATGGCCATGTGCTCTAAATTTTTGGTATGGGCTGATCAGTTACTGATCGGCAGCATTCACGGTAGCATGAGCTATTTATAACCCAATGGTCATCAAGGCACTAACGAGTACATTCATGCAGATCTCTGGCAACACTACAACATGTTTTAAATTCAACTTAATAAACATAAGAATATCACGATACAAACTATCCTCAACTTTTAATGTGTTGCCATCTTGATTATGGGACTGTCATCAAGGTCCTTGAATAAAGAGACATCAAACTATTTATACCAAGATGCTACTGAAAATTTTCCCAGAACAAGCAATAAAAATTATAAGATGATTAAGGGTTAGATACCCCATTGCAACAGATGGCATATTAATACGATAAACTAATCTCTTTCTTAATATATTATCTGATCAGCCACATAATGAAAATGATATGACACGATAAACTATTTTCCATCGTAATCTATTATCTGATCATTAACAGGCCATCACATGGTATTTTTATACTATAGTAAGTAGTTGGCATTTTGATGCATGTCAGGATTTGTGCTTTTCCTGTTAGCCAATTGGGGTTGCAAGGCATTGGAATCAGCCCAGATTGCAATCCAGAGAATAGGGCATCAGCGAGGCAGGTATAGTGAAATTATAATTTTCTGAAAATATCTTTTGTTTTAGAAGTCATTCGAAAAATCTACAAAGAAATTTCTATAACAAGTTTTAGTTTCTCTATACAACTCTGACAATCTCTGGCTATTGCAGCTTTTTAATTGGGCATTAGAGCCAGCTGAGGATGATATTCTAGATCAGCTTTTTGATTTGGGATACAGGGATGCAAATGTCTGGACGGAGAGAAATCCAATTGATGATGTTGGGAAACCTAATATGACAGATGGAAATCGTCAATCTTGACATCATCTTGCCAATCCATGGAAAGAAGGAATGGAGGAAAAAGAAAGGAATTTATCGCATCTAAAATCGTCTTTTAGTTTTTGTGACTTTCATGCTGCTGAGAGATTGTTTTGAATCTTGATTCCCTTGCTTGATTTGCTTGAGGTCAATTGTCATTACTTTTGATATCCTTCGGGATTGAAGGTAGCACATGAAGTCATACATTCAGAAGATGTTCAAAAGATAGAATGATCAAGTATACGGGAATGTAAATTATTGAAGTTAAAAAAAATATCAAATCTGATTTGTTCAGTCAGAACACTATACGTGGTGCAGAAGTTCCATGTTGACAAACAATTTTGTAAACTCAACATGTTCATAAAAAAATGAGTTAAGCGTATTTAGCAGAAATTGTGTATTTAAGTTCAAGATACTATTATAAAATTCACTATATTATAATGAATTTTATTTTTTAACTCGAAAAGGGAAATATAGCTTCCATGATCATACAACGTATGGGGACCATAAGACCATAACATGAGGTTTCATTTGTTGTCAGACTGAAGGTAAAGAAAATGGGCTGTTATTGATTTGGCTAGAGCAAAGTAAATTTTATTCCCAGTTTACCCACTTAAATCTAGCTGGGATGTGACTGTATGACACTACCGAAGCGGAATAATGTTAGAATGTGTTCTTAACTAAAAACATGTCATTGAAGAATCTTTCCAGTTTAAAATCTTTTTTAGGACAGTCTGAATCAAAGTCTTTATTGGACATTTATGTGGTCTATTTCACGCTTGATTTGTGATAAATTGAAACTTTGATTTAGATCCACAAGCTGCGAGGAGTATACGAAGGACAACGTGATAATTTGTTCCTGAAAGCTTGCTGCTGCCTTATGATGCGTCTCTCCACATTCCTCTCAGAGAGGGCCAGCGTGCAGGAAGAGAGGAAGACAATATTTTGTTTGAGTCTACTCCTTATGGTTAGAGAACAAGAGAAGCTCAGCAAGAAGTGCACTTGGTTGAAAGTAGGAAGTTCATTTGTGTAGGGGCAAGAAGTTTATTTTCAAGATAAAACAAGACAGAAGCATCTAATGACGGAAGATTGAGGAAGTAGTGATAATGAGTACAAGTTCTCATGATAGTCATAAGGGGGGGAACAAGAAGGAAAAAACATGCACCTATTGTGGCAAGCGTGGAAATTCTGAAGATGGCTAATATGAAAAGATGAGGGATTTTAAGGAAGAGGTCAAAAAACTCTAGAATCACCATGGGAAGCACACAGAAAAGAGTAAGATTAATGTAACTGTATCTCATACCTATCATGTTTTTCATGCTTAGACATGTAACTTGAGTTTATTTTGGATTGTGGTTGCACTTATCACGTTTACGTGCCTTAATCGCTTAGAACAAATGATGAGAATGTATCTATAGTGGATTATTCTTCCTATTGGTAGTTGTGACATTGTGCTGGACTATGGCACAATCAAGGATTTTAATCATGTTCACAATTCATCGTCAACAGTTCACCACCATGACAAATTCATCACCACCAGCAATTTATCGTCGTGAATAATTCATCACATTAACATTTTTTAATATATAATTCAAAGACATTGAGATTTTTTTGCAAAAGAATAATTTCCACCACATTAATAATAGAGATGATTGATATTGTTGTATAATTGGTTTACTAGAATAAAATTAAATATATTGAAAAATGTTTTCAGTTTTATTATCATAAATCAAATTTTCTAATTGTATATGCCATGAATTGCTAGTGGTGAATTTTCCATGAGATGAATTTGTCTTGGCGGTGAATTTTCCTACAACCGTTTATGAGATAGGTGAACAATGAAATGAGTTATGAGTTTCAACCAAATAGATTCATTTTGACGAGCATAAACAACAAATTTCCTACAATTATGAATGGTTTGTTTGAGGAGAATGCTAAGGTTGACTTAGTTAAGGATTAGGGCCTGAATGCATCTTTGGCCAAGGCATGTGAAGAGAGCCAATTGTGGCATTAGGGCCTGAATGCATCATTAGGAAGAGGATTAGGGCCTAAATGCACCATTAGGAAGAGGATGAACATGATGGATCATAGAGGGTGGTTCGAAATATTGGCGCAAAAAATGCTATACTTAGTTGCTACCAATTTAATTGAGTAATTTGATAAATTTGTTTAAGTTGGACTATGTTTGAATTTGAGTTTAATTAAGAATTACTTTTAACTAAATTTCATAAAGTTGATTAATTTGAGTAATTTCAAAAAGTGTGACATTTATCTAAGGCAGATCAAGCTTGACAAATTTGTCTATTTGACCATTTGACTAAATTGTTGTAATTTAATTAAACTTGACCAAAGAGAATTTTGAGTAAGATTGACCAAATTTAACCAAAATGTGCTTCACTTGACAATATTTTGACCAATTTGACCCTCTCTACCTCACTCTCCCTCTATCCACTCTTAATGCCACCCCCTCTCTCTTAGACACACTGTCTTTATAACCTTCTCTATCTTTGAGTTCTCTCCCTCAACCCCATTCATGGTCTTTCCATCCCCACTTTCCCTTACTAAACTCTTTCACCTACTTTCCCTCTCCCATTCTATCCCTTGCTTCCTCCCTTTCTAACTACTTATCTCCCTCCCTCATTCCCTAAACTCTATTAATCCTAAAGCTTAAATCCCATTCACTTTCTTTTCCTCCTTCTCCTCTACCCTTTGCTCCCTCCTTAACTCCATATACTCTTCCTCCTCCCTCTACAACATCTCTTCTTCTCTAACCCCATTCATCTTCTCCCTTTCCCATTGTCTTGCCTCCCTCCTTAACCCCACTCACTTGCTTTCCCTCACCCTTTATTCATCATCCTTTCTAATGACCTCTCTACCTCCCTCCTTGAAGCTTGTTAACTTGACTCTTTGCCTTTACATCTCCCTTTGATGTAGGGGCATCATGAAAAAATTGCATTGTGTCTAGTAAGTTAAGAATTTGTGGTAAATTGTATTTTATGTATTTGGTTGAGAGTTTGTGATGAGGGAAAGTTCTTGCATTCCACCATATTATGTAATTAGGTGTTTTTGTTTCAAGAGTAGTTTTGTTTACAATTGATTGGTCTAGTATTAGATTTGAGGTGATTTGAACTAGTCTAAGTTTGTGTTTTACGGAAAGGATGTCAATGGGTTGACAATAGTGTTTGGAGGGAGATATGAAGTGGGAATAGAGAATTAAAATACATAATTGGATGGTGAAGGATGATATGGCATCCATGTGCAATAGAATGGCACCCTTGACTATTAAATGAGACTCACACATGTTTGGTGAGGACTATTGAGTAGAGGCATGGACATCCATTATATTAAATGAGATAAACCCATGTTTAATTTTTACTTAAGTCATTGCTAACACACTAACTCATTTGACTACAAAATCTGAGGAAACTATTTGACGAAATATGTAAAATTCGATATTCGTCAGGTGCTTGTAAAATTTGAAGTGTAATTTTCAATTTTTTAAAAGTTAATCCCCGACGTTCATCAAAATTTCGATGAACCTGGAGTTCGTCAAAATGTCGGCTATCATTTTCGTCGAATTTTTGACAAACATGAAAAATAGAAAAAAATCAAATTGTGGTCAACATAAAGAAAAGTGAGTTCACACCTGATTTATTGCGACTGTGTTTTGCTCTACTTGAGACAATTTGTGGAGAACTAAGGACAATTTTCTTGGGAAAAATTAGAAAAAATTCAAGAAGATATCGCCAGGTTGAGGGTAGTCATTGTCTTTTTGCAGAATTTAGTTGTGAAGTCAGATTTGTAGTTCCAGGTTTGAAAATCATATTTTAAATCATCTCATCAGATTTCATTTTTAGAGGTTAAGGGTCTTGAGAATTTCATGTCCAAATTTTGTTGTGTGGAATTACCATAAGATCACAACCAAGAAACAGAGTCTTGTGACTGTAATTATGTGATCCATAACTCTATTGGTCATGTGGCACAATTGTGCTATAACAAATATAGGATGCATTCATGTGTGACCCAAGTTTAATGTGGCTATGTTGTGATAGAAATGGAGGCACTCATATAATGTAGTTAATTCAGGTTGTATAATGTAGGTGTCAATCATCATTGGGTGTATTCAGGTTGTCTCAAGTTTAACAGGTTAGGATGTAATTATAGTATGATCGAAGAGTGATTACCTCTTGCTGCAATAAAGAGCCTATAACTCTAGTTGATATGCAGAGTGGTTGTGCTATATGAATTATGTAGTGCATTCAAGCACAACCCATGTTTAATGGGCTATTCTAGAGAGTGATCAAGATTTTCTAAACCTTATGAATGTTACTTGACATATATTTGCATAATCTCAAATTCCTTTAGAGGCTTTTGAAGAATCAATGTATTCTATATAGGGTTTAGAATGATTTCTTTTAATTTAAAAAAATAAAAAATGATGTATTTCCCTGTAATTAGATAATGTGGAGATCTCCTAAATCTTCCCCAGCACACTATCCTCTTTGGCACTGTATTCATTACTCTAGTTGTATTAGGTTTTGCATGTGACATCTTTAATATCTTCATGACTGTGGCTTTTAAATAGATCTCAGTATTTGCTTTAGTCCTTTTCATGGTAACCCTTGAGTTCTATAATCCACCTTCAATCTCTTCTAAGAACGTTGTCTTAAGCTAGACTGCATAGTATGCATATAAAGCAAGTCCTTCATACCTGCCATTGTTCCAAACCACCACTCACTGCCTTGCTTAAAATGTTGCCTCCATAAGCACAATAACATGTTTTAAAATCATGGTTGCCAGTGATTGACCATTAAGGTCACCACTTTCATCATGAAGATACAATGAGATTTTTGTCTTCAAACTCAAGACATTATGGAAGATAACATTGTGAATTGTTTATTGTGTATTTCCTAACTTCCTTTAAGACTGGGTATTGCACCCTCAGCTGCAATCTCAAACAACTCACTCACTATCACTTGAAGATTCCTTTCATGAGCATCCTTCTATAAAATCAAACTATGCCCTATAGACTGCCTACTTACTACAGGGGACTCATTGTTTCATGGTATTGTAGTTCTTAAGAACCTTCAACCTTATTGACACTACTTCACAGTCCACAAGGTATTATTCACTATTCTCCCATCTTTGATGAGTCTCAAAATACTGCTCAAACATGCAATCCACTACCTCCATTATACATTAATGGCTAAGAAGAAACATTGAACCTATGATTACCACTGTTACTTCATTTGGACAGTCATTCCTTGATTGCATTTTCCTTGTCTAACACTACTAAAAGCATTTGAAAAACCCTTAAGATCAGCAAGGGGGTAAGGAAACTCACTGTTAAAATCTCCACTTTACTATGCAAGGTTTGAGCTTTATTATGTTGTCACTTCTCAGCCTCTTTTTGACTGTCACATGTCTCAAGTGGTTGTCATTCTTCTTACTATAGATTTCATTTACAAATGTCACTAAGCTACATAGTGTGCTTGTTATTGGCTACAATCTTTGGATTGCAAGATTTTGTTATTACCTACAATGTGTCAATCTTTCTGGAATTGCAACCTCACTAATCCACTATAGTTATTGTTTATGTTTCTACGGAGGCCTAGGTTTGTACCCTAATCATTCTCTCTTACCAATGCTTCTATTATTTTTTATTAGGGCTTTCTCAATGTTGAGGGCCCTAGGGATAAACTCGTCATAAGAAGTGACACATTGCATCTTTAACTAAAAGGATAAATCCATATTGACATTAGCAATGATGATTCCAACTTGTTTCTCCTTAGGAATGGGTCACTTTCTCTTACTAGCTCGCTACCTCCATTGTTGTAGGAAGTTTGTGATCAAGTTCAATATTCTGATTTTAGGAGTCTTAACGGTTGGAAATCATAGTAAAATCAATATTTAAGAAGTTTGGGAATTAGCCTTTTAAAGTGTTTTTTAGGGTCATTAACTTCAGACTATCTTCTCTTTTGTAGGGGTGGTTGCATGCCAAATTTTTTTGGTGTAAAATATCAGAATTATTAGATTATGTTACCTGTCTATGAATAAAAATTATTGGAGTGTGAGTTTGATATTTTTTGAAGATCTAAATAGTCAAGCTTGGTAAAGAAAAATCATGTCAGATAATATTAATATAGAAAAAAATGAAGAGACACTTGATAGATTGTGGGCTAGATTGAAAAGAAAGGGTGATGGGAAATGTTATTATCCTTGCAATAATTGCAAGGGCTTAAAGACGAGACAAATTTTAATCACAACTGCTAAGAAACATTGTAGGCATCACATTGAAGGGGGCATGATTATCATCCATTAGTAAGTTGTTCATTATATGTGTTTACATTAATTGAATTTGTAAATGTTTATATCATTTTAACATTTTATATATATATATAATCACTTGATCATGATCACGGTTTATTTGTGTCTATCATTATTATAAAGGTGGGGTGCTCTAGGGCAGATGATATGGATTATCACGGCTTGGAGAATGTGGTTTTGCAAGCCGATGAACATGGCACTGTGAATATCGAAAATGAAGTTAATGATCCTATGGAAGAAGATGATCATGCACTAGAAAATGTAGTTGAAGATGATGGTACAAATACATTGATCTAGAACACATTTAGTGGTAGAGCTGATCATGATGATCAAGATGACTTTGATGATGTTCATGATTTATCTATACTTGAGAAGGCATACGAGCCACTTTATGAAGGCTCCAAAACAACTCTTCTCTCTGCTGTATTGTTGTTGTTGAATTTGAAGGTTATGAATGGTTTATCAAACATAGCAATCTCACAGATGTTAAGGTATGTCATATATGTCATCTTTTTTCATCTATTGTAATTGTTGAACTAGTTCATCACTAGTAAATAAAGAATGAAATATGTACCATTTATATTATTTATATGAACAAATTATTTTTGTTGTAGATTGATTGGTGAATTTTTGTTACCACCATCAAATATTTTACCTCGCTTATACTGAGATTTATGTGTCATTATGAAAGATATTGTAATGGAGTATCAAGCAATAGATGCATGTCCCAATGATCATATTATATATCATAAACAATAGGAATTTCCAACATAATACCTAGAATGTTATATTAGTAGATATCAAACAAATCAACTAACAAAAAATGTGCCTTGTAAGCTTCTTTGTTATAATCCCATTATTCCACATATGCAACGATTATTTAGGTGTGAAAGCTTAGCACAATTTATGGATTACCATGCACATAATAGAAGTGGAGATGACATTCTTCAAATGCCAGTGGATGGTTCTGCATTTAGGGACATGGAGGAAAAATGTCCACACTTTAAAGAAGAACCTCATAATATTAGGATTTCATTGGGAGTAGACTGTGTCAATCCATTTGGATAGCTAAGATCTATATATTCAGTGTGGCCTATTTTTGCTATCAACAATAAGATTCCTCCATGGATGTCAATAAAGAGGGAGCACATAATGTTGTCAATGATTGTTCCATGTATTTGTTTACATCAATTTTCTTTAATGTAGTATCATCTCATTTGTCTTATTTTTTGCATAATGACATATTTTTTTCATTCAATAGTCATGTACATTAATTTATATATATTGCAGTAAAATGGTTATAATAATTATGTAATGTTTACGTTCATTCAACTAGGTAAGTACCAAGTTAAAGATATGAATGTATATATCGAGCCTCTTATTGACGAGTTACTAAAGTTATGGAATGGAATCACTATGTATGACATCTCTAGACCAATAGGACAAAGACAATTTCAATTCCATGCAATGCTTGTATGGACAATTCATGATACGCCAGGGCTAACACATTTTTGTGGTATGTTATAACGTTCAACTACACTTTAACAATATTTAATTTGATGAAGTAGATATCATGCATGTTTTTGAAATAATATATTCATTATATATAATTAAAAAAATTGACATATTTAATCCAATTAAATATCATCTTGCAGGTCTTCAAACAAAGGGAAAATTTGCATGTCCAATTTTTTGTCCAAAGATGAAATATCGTCATTCAAAAAGTTTAGGAAAGCAGGTGTTTGATGAGTATAGGCACTTCCTCCATAGAAATCATAAGTATCAAACTACTGAAAAACATCTTTTCAATGGGAAAGAGAAGACTACATCAAAACCATGAAGAATGTCACCTCGCCTATGGAAGTTGGAATATAATAGAATTAATCGTCAAGGTTATACATCAGATCAAATTGTTTATCTATCATATATGATATGTTTTGAATTTATATTTTTATATTGTGTTGTGTTTACTCATGTTGTAATTGACAATGATTGTCGTCGTTAATTTGTTTAACTTATATGCTTCATGAAGGTCATCAAGGAATTAATGGACGGCTTCAACAGGGACTAAAAAGTTATCCTAGACAATTTAGTAGGTTGTCCTACTATGAGTAGCTACAAATTGTGCATTTATTTGATACAATGCATATCAGAAAGAATATAACAGAAACGTTATGGGAAATATTGGATGGAAGGCATGACAAAGAAAAAATTGTCAAAATTTGTAGTGACATTCAGAAAGCTAATCATTCAATGAAAAATGCCATTCAATTAAATAGCAATGGAGACCAAATTAATAGAAGTGCCCTTCCTTGGTTATTAACAGAGCAACAAAGCAATGCTATAAAAGAAGTCATACAAAAAATTCGATTTTCCACAAGATTTTATGCCAACATAAACAATATCATAACAAAGAAAGGTGAATTTGGGTCAGGGATGAAAACGCATGATTGAAATACCTTCATTAAGGTAATTATTTTGGTATATTATATACACTTGTATAATGCATGTACTTTTCAGTGTATTGTGTTTACTACTTTTGGAAAAATAATGAAAAGATCATTTTATAATTGTTGTAGTACGTTCTACCCCTATCTCTCCTAGACAACTTTGAGAACAATATCAAACAAGTTATATATGATCTTGGAAAATACATGAGGTAAGTAGCAAGATTTTTTCAATTCGCTATATACATCTTATAATTTCCATTTGTTTTACTTGTTATGTAATATACTATATATTTTTGTTAAATCTTGTTAATATATTTGCGCCTTGAATCACTTGTAGATGGATGTCATCTAAAGAAATCCATAAAGAAGATATAAATTATTGGAAGAAAAAAATTCCTTGTCTAATGTGTGAAATGCAAAAGTTTCTACCTTCAACATTTTTCAATGCACAAAAACACTACCTCATACATCAAGTTGAGGAGATTGAATTGTGTGGACCTGTACACACAAGGTCAATGTGGATGGTTGAGAGGCACTTGAAATTTTTGAAGGCTTTGGTTAGACAAAGAGCACATCCTGAGGGTTCTATGGTGGAGGGATATATGGTATACCAGACCATGGTGTACATTAGTGAATATCTTCCTAAGTTTGCAGCAAAGATCCATATAGATCGCATTTTGGATCGCAACTCCATTAACAAATTCGAAGGGGAGTACATGTTGGGGAAAGGTAGATTGAGGAAGTGAGAGGTAATTATAAGATGGTCATGGAGATTAATTGGAATACATTTTACATATGGTTTTTATTTATATTGTACTTATTTAATTTTTAATCTTCAATATACATCAATTATAAATTAAGGTCGTATACTATGGTATTTAAATAATTATACGTCATTTGTGAATTTCAAATTTTTTTGGTACAGTTGATCGAGAGTGGGATGCACTACATTTGTACGTCACCAAAAATCTTGATTGGATGACAGTATGGATTGAACAATGTCAACAATCTGGTCGTGCATTAACATGGGAAGGTGTGGCTTCATTGGTTAAAGAAGCTCATCGTAATGGAGATTCCAATGTTACACAAAGGGAAATTGATTTAGCATATGGTTTAAGAGATAAACAGGTACGCATAAATATATTAATCACCCATATTATTTAATTGTTTTCAACTATATTGATGTATATATATGTTGAGATTATTTTCTTTGCATACATTCGGCCAAGAATAAATATGTTTATCAACTGGCGATATTCCAATAATTTTTACATGTTTGACATATTGTAGGTGAAACACCACAAGGCTATTTGGTGCAATGGTCATAAATTTTAAATCAAAATGTTGGATGACATGAAGAAAACTTGTGATTCTGGTATAACTACAGTCTTTCAGGTGACTAATGTTTCATCTAGAAGCGACATACATCCAAAAGTCTTAGAAAATTGATACGATGGGATTTTGGATGATATAATTGAGTGTGACTTTAAGTCCTTCAGATTAATTATGTTCGTCATCCTATGGTACATGCTACGATTGAATGAAAATGATCATGAGAGAACTATTATTGAACATGATAATGGATTTACCATGGTTAATACAAGGTTGATCAAGAGAGTTGGAAATGAGCCCTATGTTCTTCCAAGCCAATGTGAGTAGGTATTTTACTCAGAGGTTCTAGGTAAACTGGGTTGGTCATTTGTTATTAGACATGATCCAAGAGGAAGGCCGATAAAGTATAATGTGGTGGAAGAAAAAATATCGAAGAACTAGAAGATGATGTAGATGATGACTAGGATCAACAGTTAATTGATGATGTCCTTGACGAAGATGTTGAAGAGGTGGAACTAGATCATGATGATGTAGGAGTTAATGTTCATGAAGATGATATCTGTGTGGATGATGACATTATTGAAACTGATATAGATGACAATGATGATGAAATGACCAATCCTTACAATGTCGAATCTGGATCGTATGATACAAACAAAGAGTTGGATGAAGAAGAAGATCAATGATATTGAAATGTATAAGTTATGTGATTATATTATCTATTTGATATTAATTTCTTGATAGAATTATATTTGAATTATGTGGTTACATAATTAATTCATGATGTTTTTAATTTTTATTCCATTACGTAATGAATTTAATGACATACTTTTTAATGTTTGAAAGGTCAAAAAATTAAAACATTTCAATAGTGATGTTAACAACCCTAAAATTAGTGTGTTTTATGTTTCATATGATCATAAAAGATTAAAAAGTTAGTTGTAGAGGTGGTTGTTCAATGGTTGACGTGTATGTTGGTTCTTTTTACAATGTAACCAGGTTTTTCTTCTAATCTACCTATGGAATTGCCAATTCCAATTGAAGGCAGCTCGAAGGACCTAGACCAACTAACGAGGAATTTAAAAGCCTCCTACACTTCGGGCTCAGCAAGACCCGGGGAGGGTGATCCCTTAATGTGTTTACAACCTCTACACCATTATTATAAACAACAATAACAATAGCAGATGATCAAACTTAATAGCTCAACACGATAAGATAATATCAACTAGAATTGGTTGTTCATAGACAATATCAACTATCTGAAGCGTGAGATAACTAAACACAATCCATTGTATAAGATAGTCAATGATTTGCAATTTGTAGCAAGCTCTAGGAAAAGACAAAAAAATATTGAACTACCCTAATAACTACAACTTAGTTTAGTACCATATATCCATTGCAGGATTCAAATTTATAAGCATCTAGAGGTTTATAACAGATTTAATACATCACATATAAGATCCCTGACAATATTGCATTACAATTTCATCAGTATGCATTCTAACCCAGGAATACTTATCAAATCCTTATACAACACATATCTACCAATAATTCCATTCAAGCATTTTGATTAATTCCTTGAATTAAAGCTAAAATAGAATCATACACACCACAACATTGAGATGGATAAAACAACCCTTAGTTATTTCATGCAAAGTTCAGATATGCATGTACAATGGAAAGACATGAGCTCGAATTTTCATTTCAACTTAAATGCTAGTACTGTTATACAGCATCAAATCTCTATGAACTCAAAACCTGTTATAGAATGACTAGAAACCTAAATTGTATTTCTCTAAAACCATCGGACTTTACAATTTGCTCTACAACTTCACCTAGACTCAAATTTTTTTTATCTAACTTGCTAATCCGTACTTCTGGCCTTGAAATCCTTCTTATAGAAAATGAAGGAGCAAACAAGCACTGGGCCATAAAGTACACCTCTAACCAGTCAATTGGAGCACTTGGTGATATTCCAAATTTTTTTACAAAAACCACCACTTTGAAAAATATTCTTGTTCATCATATCAGTTGAGGAATGTTGATGCAAAAACCACAAGAAAACTGCACCAAGAAAGTGGTCAACACAAAACTGGAACCGTTGCAACTGCAGCATCTAATATGCCACCTGTTAGTAGTTCACTCCTTTTACTCCTTCTCAGTCAAATATTTAGTTACCCAATTCTGGTCTCATCATCAGTTGGCCAGTCAAAATTAATTACCTCATCCACCTTGGTATTATAACGTGTGTATTTTACCACTACCTGATTCACATCCCTTTCAAAATATTGAAAAAATGAGCTGGTACTAATGATTTTTCCCATATAGCTCACCAACAAATCATAGTATGAATCATCACAAATTTAATTAATTTGATCATTGATGGCCTCACTTGCTTGAGCCTACCATTGTTGAAATGACATGATTTTCCCCTGGTCATCAATTATATCAGGTAACAATGTGTTACCCCAATCATTGAAATTCTTCACCAACTCCCTAATCTTCCTACTCAAGTCATCTGGTAAGGTCTAAAAACCTTGCAATGATTTTACTAACACATGAGTAGGATTTAATGATTTGGGCCTATTATTTATATCAAACCTTGAGGCCTTATACATGATATCTAGATCACTAGCCCTAGAGATCTAATTTTTAATTATTGGTATCGCTACTTCCTAATCCCTATCAATATTCTTTATTGTTGCTAATAGCAAAGAATATAAAGAATCTATAGATATCAATTTCCTATCAACCTTTTTATTTAAATACCTAAAAACAATAGTAACAATTTCCTTTTGCTTTAAGAGAGATCCCTCCTCACTTTTGTTTAATGATGCCTACAATTCATCAATTTTTTGCAAGAGCTACTTCTTTGTAGGATTGGCAGAGCACTCTGTTTCTTCTTCAACTTCCTCTAAAGAAAGGGTGAGGAAAGGATTCTGACTGGGAGATCCTAGTGTGGAAACAATTGGAGAAGCAGGAGGTATTGACCCTGCTGTTGAAGGTGACGTACTAGTTCCTGGAGCACTTGATGTCTCCCTAGTCTACTTATACCTAAACCTCTCCACTTTAGTTTGCAACTCAACCTTATTCTACTGCATCTTGTTGTAATCCTCAATCAAAAGGTTATATTTTCCATTAAGCTCTTCCTTTCAGCTTCCTCCCTTTCAACAATCTTTTGGGCCAATTTGGCCACATTCACAGTCAAATTAGTGGCCTCAATGGTTGAGGTCTCTGAAGCTCTCTTTATTATCAATCCTCCATTGAAATTTGGATTAATATTAAAAACATTTAGTTTTCTCCCTTGTGGGGCCAGTGCCCAAATTGCTATAGTTTGATATTCCTCACTGAAAGCAGAGTTTTGCAATGTTGCCTTGACCTCTTCTTCAAAGTCTTGAAAGGGATTCTTAGACTTCATAATAGCATTAAAGGCTACTGCATCTGCAATGTCCCATTCAGACATAATTAATACACCAGCCTGACTCACTAGTTTTCTTCCTTCTTCAGGAGTGATGTTCTTGAATTCTTCCATTAATTTAGCTTTTACATCCTCATCATTCTCCTGGTCTGACCTATCAAGCCTTAGTTCTCTTCTTTGCCTACATTTATCTTGATACTCTTCAAACTTCATCCTCCATACCAATTGCAAGAATACAGGAGTTTTTACAAATGTATTGTCATCTAGAAACACATTGCATGCCTCCATTCTCGCATCTTGTACACTTTTACCTTTCATATCTAAATCAGATAAAACTAATTTAGCTAGCCTAGGAGGGGAAGGCATACCAACTTCCATATCTTGATCAGTAACAATAATCTCATCCATCAGATCCTCCTGTGGTTGATCAAGTTTTTTCCTCTTAGGGCTTGGCTCGGATGGTGGTGATGAGGGATTATCTTCCGGTGATGATTCTAAATCAATAATTTTGATTTCCCTAGGCACTTTGAATTTTGGACTTGGCTGTGGAGGCACTTTCATAATCTATTTTCCTTTTCTATCCACTTCTTCTTCATCACTGCAACTATCCTTTTTCCTCTTGTAAATGGGCCATCTTTTCATAGGCTAGTATGATGGCCTTGTTTTAATTGGTCTAGCACCTTTCTCTTGTACACCCATACTCAATTCTAAATTTATCCTTTTTGTCCTCAATGTGCCCATAATTTCCTTGAAGTTTCCCATCAGAAAATCAATTTTCTTATGGTGGGGACTAAACTCCAACAGTGGATCATATTTCAGATCTATTTTCTGCACAACATCTAGTAGCTTACCATAACCTATCTATTTCTCCTTCTTCAAATCCTTTTTATTCAAATCAAATTCATTTCTAATCAAGTCTTCAAGGAAATTGAACTCATGCAAAAGTTTTCCAGCTTTTATTATTTTTAAGAAAAGAGAAAATAAACCCTCAAGATCATGCTGATGCTTTGGTCCACACCTCAAATGGTAATCATTAAAGAAATTATCAAAATACATCTAGCCTCCCTTTGAAAATACAAAAATCAGACACCATTGTATAATCTGGGAAAAATGTTCCCTTACCACTTCCAGTGAGGTTGTCCTCATGAATACAACCTATTTGCCACATAACTTTTGCAAATCCCACTCTTGGTTGTACATTGTATGGCAGTATATGAGGGGCTCCTTGAAAACCATATACTCTCAAGACAGTGCTAATTGGGTATGAGATAATGTCACCCCAGTTATTGTAAACCTTCAATTATTGCTTCCTTTCCTTTGGCCTGAGGAAATCATGTAATTCCTCAGGGATCCTAGGTATATTCACCATTAATCTAGCCCTTAATTTGGAAGCAAAACAATTATCAAATTGCACATAACTAGTGCTTTCCTTATTACAAGATAAATCTGCAGCCCATATCTGTACTAGCAATCTTTCTCCATCAACTGATTGCCTTAATTTCATCCTCTCAGAGAAAAATTCAGCATTCTTAAAAAAAAACATATGCATTAGCATAGAATACCAAAAGAATTGAGTGATTGTATCATTGTTTTGCAGCTGGGTGTTGTCATAATAGTGGTTTACAATTCCTGAGAGGAACGAATTTTAGCTGAAATTACATATTTTTAGAAAATATAATGATTTAAGCCTTAAAAAGTTCTATTTTAAGGATTCCAATTGAAGTGGGTTTGATCAAATCACCATCAAACCCCCTTGGATAGAACCTCACTAGTTTTAAACCATACCTATAAATGCGTCTCCTTTACACCTATCAAAATGCTGATAAAAAATCACTTTTGATTTAGATTTTGGGGGATCAAATGAATTCATTTAAAATTTATTTCAAATTATTATGGTATTCCTTATAACAAGCTATCCAATGAATATAATTTTAATATGTTTTAGTTTTGTTATGTATTTGTTTTTTAAGTTTTATTAAACATTGGTTTTTTATCGAACATGAATTTCTTTGTTCTTCACATGTGGAAAAATAGAAGATTATCAAAAAAAATATTGAAAAATATGAGTGCACCAGATATTGAAGTCCTTGATCCAACAAAAAATAAAATTAAATTTTGACATATACAAAAAAGTTACGCGTTATCTGATCACATTGTGTCTCGAATTGTAATTCGTTTGACTTTGAAACTTGATTAAGGAAAAAAATATTCAATAAAAACTATCTAACCAAGTGGAAGCACTAGATATCAAAGTTAAAAATCTAAATTTGAAAGAATTAGAATTTTATCCTTCATGGAAAAAAAGTTATGTGTTATACGGTGTGCGTCACTTTTTAAAAACCTTGTTTTTTTAAAAAAATCTATTTTTGTGGGAGATGGAAAAAGAAGTGCAATTTGATTCCAAAAATTTATAAAAAAACATAGTTTTAGAATCTATAGACAAAATTTGATGAGACTCTAGTTTGAACCATCTTCAAATTCCTCACAGTTTAGCTGCTATAGGTGCCCGAATGTGAAGATTTAGTTAAAAATAATAATTTCAGTGTCCAGTTTGGCCAAAAATTGTAAACCACTATTATGGGATCACCCAGCTTTGACAGCCCTTCATGCATCCTCTCAGCCAAGAAAGAAGCGAAGTCATAGGTCATAGAGAAGTTAGGGTGTTGTATTTGCACCCCCATGAACATATAAGCAATGGGCATTATCGTACCAGGAATGAAACCCAAAATATGACATAAAGAATAGAAAGTGGCTAGGAAATGGTTTGCAAACCAATTTAATTTGAAAGGTTCCTGGTCACTGGGGCTGATATGAAATTTTGAACCCCCTGCCTTATCCAGATGAGGTGGAAGCAACCTTTCTCTAAAAAATACTTCAGCTTTGCATACTCTTGCTTCATTTCCTAAAGGTTGATAAGAACCAAGTCTTCGCTTGGTTCACTCAAGTCAAAAAGTGTTGGACCTCTTCTCTGTTAATGCTCAATATAACCTTTCCATCATTGTCCCTAATTATCCATGTAATAGGGTCATATCTTGCAGCCACTGTCCTAAGCAGGTCTACATCAGGGAATACATTTGGTACCACCAGCTTCCCCATATCATACACCCATCCATTTGAAAAAGGGTAACGCAAATTCCTCTGTCCATACCACAATATGAACAATTCCAAGCTAATGAGGGGAACCCTAGCATTGACAATGTTGGAGAAATTATACACTAACCCTTCCCCTAGGATTTTCCCTCACATTAGGACCAATCCGTTCCTCCTATCATTTGTTGACAAGGGCAATTGATCTAGGAAATCATCATATAGGTTTCATTTCAAATATTCAGTATTGTGAGAAAGTTGCTCGGGTGGTGCCATCTCAGACAAACTAGGGCTTCTTTACAACGTTATAATTCAGATAGTTAGGACTAACTAGAGATAGAAAATTATAGGACAAAACACTACAATTTCTCACAACTATAATTAAAATATAGCGCTAACACATTCATCAACAAGCTCATAGCACATCTAGCTAATCCTTTCCCAAATTCAAATGCAAAATGACCAAGAGACACATAAAATAAACTCACAGCTTTCTTCGCAGAACTCCCAAATTCTAGTTGCAGAAACTCGCAATTCTACCTTTGGCTCTGAAACTGCTTCGCAAAATAGTTGAATGCTTTGTGATTCAGACCAAGCAAGAAAATTGATTTTATTGTCAATCAAATTATGCTAGCAAGTGTCTCATCTTTCGTTAAAGCTCAATTTCACAGTGCACGAATGGCTCCAACCATATTTGATGCAAATTTAAATTTGAGCCATCGATTCTTCAGCTTGATCAAATCATTGACGACCACCTTCAAAACAAGCTGACACAATTGCCAACACGGCGATAAGGGGCCCACCTTACCATACACTATGAAGGAAGTCCACGTGGCGGTTGTCGCTATATCACAATCCTAAAACTTCTAATCGTGCGATGGTGGGAAACTGTTGATCCTGAGCATCAATGATCTCGTTCCTTTAACATAGTCGCTAGCCATGTTGTTAACCTTTGAGTAACTTTTCTAGTGAGATTATAACATATCCGTCAATTTAGAACATGTGCATCTTGAGAAAACTTTAGTAATCCGCCCCTTAATACATTTAAAGCCAGCTAGTGTTTCCTTTACTCTTTAGGCTTCATCAAATGAGACACGTGGTGCCTGCCCATGATTTCACATTCAACCCAAGCACCATCGCGGGATGGCAGGGAACGACTTAGATCAAATGGCAGTTGGTCAGCGATAGCACAAATTTTATCCCCTAGATAGGACACGTGGTGCCCGCGTGTGATTTCCCGATCCTTCAATTCCCGATCATAGGATGGCAGGCACTATTGATATCTGCAGGAAATAGATCAGCGGTAGCACTAAATCAACCCTTACATTCTAGTGGACATTACTAGGTGAACGACAAACAACAACATAAGTTGTTTTTTAGTTCCTGCCAGGGAACTATAGGCACCACCAGAATTTAACTAGTTATTAATAACTCTTATTTTAACCAATGAGAACTTGAGTAATTTTTCTATTTGAATTGTTCAATCTATTATCAATGTATAGATATGAATTATATAACAAAATATATTTCAAAAATCAGTTCTCTTCAATCTAATTGGTACACAATTTTCACCCGATATAAGCGATTTTGGCACTTCCATTACTTCCATTAATAATTATTATGGAATGATGGGTAATAAAAAATATTCAAAACCTTTTGCATTTAAATTGGCATATCATATAGATAATTTTCATTGAGTCATTCTTTCTTTCATTTCCTATATCATATTTATTCGATTGAGTTTATAGTCATCTCAACCATTGATTATAATAATCTTTTAAAAATTTCTCATTGCTTTACATTGAAATGAAATACTGATTTACTTTGATAATGATTTTTTTAATTTATTTTGCATCTATATTATAATTATAAAATTTAATATTTGAAAAATAAAAATAAAACAATTTTATGAGTAAAATATTAGTTCAAAGTCTTTTATTCTAAAATATAATTCAATTATAATTTATTAATGAGAGTTTATAATTTTTTAATGCGAATCATTTATTTATTTTTATTAGCATCCATATGATAGTTATAAAATTTAAAAAGTTCAAAAATAAAAATAAAACATTTATTACTAAAATATTAGTTCAAAATATTTTATTATGATTTTTTTTATATGTATAATTCAATTTGATTTGAGAATTTATAATTTATTGTGTGTAATCATTTTTAATAGTTATAAATTTTATTAGAGATTAGTAGACTAACATTTATAATATTAAAAGATAAATCTTAATAGAATAAAAATAAAAAATTATATTTATAGAAGAAAAATAAAATAAATTTACAATTTGTTTTATAATTTCACTTTTAACTTTAAATGTATGTTCACTCATTAAGTTGTATTTCTTTTACAATCACATTTTTATTTTAGATGTTTGTTTATAAACTATAAAGATGCATTAAAAATATATTAGAAATATTTTTTTTGATATTATATAGCATTCATAACATTAAATTAACATAGAATAATTTCACAATATCACTTAACCAATCAAGAAAAATTTAATCATTACTATGCAACATTATACTCACATCAAACTAACAAATAAACATTCAAAACAAATTTATTTTTTTATATTATAACATTCATAACTTAAACCTTTTATACACAATATCAAGTTAATTATAAAAAACACAAAATTATTTATAAGCAACTTAATTTTTTTAACAATTTAATAAAATATAATTTAATATAATTAAGAAAAATTTAATAAGAATTATAGATAAATTTATGAAATATTGATTTACTTATCAAGAAAAAATCAATGATAAATTTACTTACCAATCTATTTTAACCATCAAGAAAAAATTAATCATTAGTGATTGCAACATTATTGGCACATCTTTTAAACTGACAAATAAACATTGAAAACACATTTATTTTTTATATTATAACATTCATAACTTAAACCTTTTTATACACAATGTCAAGTTAATTATAAAAATACATAAAATTATTTATAAGCAACTTAAATTTTTTAACAACATATAATAGAGTTTAGATTTGTTATATCTCTCATATATCAACATAGGTAAATTTAAAAATATTTTAAATTATATAATTTCAAAACAAAATGAATGAATTTATAGAAGATTATTTTTATTAAAGTGATAGAATTTAACCCCAATACTAACACTAATTATAAGTCTAACCATAACCCCAACCCTAAAACTAACATTAATTAACTTCAAACCAAACTCTAATTTTATATCCAACCCTAAACATAACTATGATTCTAAAACTAACATTAATAAAATCATAATTGATCCATAACCCTAACCCTAATACTAAGCCCTGCCCCAATTGAACCATAACACTAACCCCAAGCTTTATTATAGAACCTTAATCTTTACCCCAACCCTAATCCTAATTCAACCCTATACCTAATTTTAATTAAATTCTAACCCTAATTGAACCTTTTAAACTAACAAATAAACATTGAAAACAAATTTATTTTGTATATTATAACATTCATAACTTAAACCTTTTATACACAATGTCAAGTTAATTATAAGAACACAAAATTATTTATAAGCAACTTAATTTTTTTAACAATTTAATAAAATATAATTTAAATTTAACTATAAATGGTATAGAGTTTAGATTTGCTATATCTCTCATATATCAACATAGGTAAATTTGAAAATATTTTAAATTATATAATTTCAAAAAAAAATTGAATGAATTTATAGAAGATTATTTTTATTAAAGTGATAAAATCTAATCCCAATACTAACATTAATTATAAGTCTAACCATTACCCCAACCCTAAAACTAACACTAATTAACTTCAAACCTAACTCTAATTTTATATCCAACCCTAAACATAACTATGATTCTAAAACTAACATTAATGAAACCCTAATTGAACCATAACCCTAACCCTAATAATAACCCTTGCCCCAATTGAACCCTAACACTAACCCCAAGCTTTATCATAGAACCTTAATCTTTACCCCAACCCCAACCCTAATCCCAATTGAATCCTATACCTAATTTTAATTAAAGTCTAACCCTATTTGAACCTTAAAATTTTTGAAATCATGTTTAGGGTTAGCGTTCAATTAAGGTTAGGGTTGAATTATGGTTATGATTAGGGTCAAAATTCAAATAGGATTATGGTTGGAGTTTAATTAAGGTTGCTATTCACTTAGGGTTAAGGTTCAATTAGTATTCAATTTGGGTTAGGGATCAATTAGGGTTATAATTCAATAAGGGTTTAATTAAGGTTAGGGTTAAGGTTAGTCTTAAATTAGGGCTAGGATTGGAGATAGGGTTCAATTAAGGTAGGGTTATTGTCTATTTTAGGGTTAGGGTTCAATTAGAGTTCTCTAGGGTTTTGATACAATTAGGGTTAGGTTTCAACAATACCCAGGGTTACGATTACAGTTCAATTAGTGTTAGAGTTAGGGTTATAATACGAGTTCAATCAGGTTAGGGTCAAGGTTTAATTAGTGTTAGAGTTATGGTTGCAATAATAAAATTTTCCATAATGATATGGAAAGGCATTCAATTGGATTCATATACAAATGCACAAATAAGAATTGGTAATTAAGAATTCTTTAGAACTAAAGTTATAACAAAAAATACAATCCTTAGCTTAATCATTTGTTCTTGTTAGGGTTGGGATAAGAATTTAATGGGGCCAACCAAGACTTAGGAAATAAAAACCTGTGAAGGAAATAAAGTATTAAAATCAAAGTTGGGTTTTAATTTTAATCTGGTGACGTAAGCATAAGCCATTAACTCTAGTGATCATGTCACTAATGGCTTAACCAAATCCTTTCATTAAATACTAACCATGCAATGTGTAGGTTTTCCAGATTTGAAGATATGGGAGAAGATCTTGATCATACCTCGCCAACTCACAGACCTAAGGTGTCACCCTGTTATTTGGCACGAGGTCAACAAAAGGCAGATGTGTGTCCTGTATGGAATGTGGGGCCCAATCTCTACTATTGAGCTCATAACTCGTGGTTTTAGATTGACAAACAAGATCAAAAGCTAATGTAAATCTCTGCTATTCCCTGTTAGCTCGCAGGAGGAAGATGAAGGTTGGTTAAAAGCCATGAGGTCAACGAGATTGCAATGCATAGCTCCAACCATTTAATTTTCAAAGTGCATAGGACCTGCCGACATGGATTAATGTTATTGGTCATGAGGAAGGTGAGCGATGCTTCGTTGAATGTCAAACCGAGTTAGCCCAAGATAAACCGTTTGATCTTCCAACTCTTTAGGAGATCAACGGGCAGTATTCAAAATTGGAAAACGACAAATGGTGGTCATTTTATCCTACAACTGGTGAAGTATTAATGAATTATTCCTTGCTTACGTAGTCACATCAATCTCAATCTGTGTGAAGATGTTGTTGTTGGCAATCATGAAAGGTGATCTTTGGATTCTCATGCAGCTGTAGTTAAATGGTGAGAGTACATACGTCACCAAATTGCCATGTTTGCACATGCATTTTTACTAAGCATTGATGAAGGTTGCCATTACCTCGCACAATAAATACAAGACGAATTAACTACTAATAGTGTCATTCTTGTAGTAGTTAGAGCACTTTGTGGGCTGAGTCTTATCAAGTTTGAGTGCTTGTCTGAGAAGAGAAAATGAGCAAGTCAGTAAGGAGGTCTGTTCTTTTGAGCTCACAAAAGCTCAGTCCTGCTATTCAAGAAGGTGCTTTGGTTGACAAGCCTAGGCTTGTACCCACTAGATGCAGTAGAAGGTTGCAATTCCAGGACATTACTGCTCAACTGGTAGATGACAAAGGAAAGCAATCGGTGGTGTTTTCTATTACTAGTGTCAGTAGGAAAATAAGGTATGGGCAAGGGTCCTCTAGATGCCAATACTCTCCCATTGACCTTACAAGCAACACTTTTGATGATGTACATAACCAAGACTAACTTTGACTACTGTCAGTATTTACCTCGCTTCAATCATGACCTGCCCTCTGATGAGGAAGTGATATCTATGGTGCCATTGGCTATTAAAACCCCAAGCGGATGGGCTAGAACTGTATTGGGCAAGGAAAAGAAAGAAGAGGAGGCTGAGGGTCTATTGTATTGGGTAACAACTAGAAGTGGGCATGTATACCGGGGTTTGAGTGTTGGTAAGGGCAGGGTGGACGGTAAATAAGAAGTTGCTATGGTGCCTTCATGGCAATTTGGTTGCTTGGTTTTTTTGCGTGGATAGCAACAAGGGGATTTTGATGACAATTTGTGTTCCCTTTTATTTTAGCTTTCCCCAGTTCGCACACCACTATGTTTTGCAGATTCAACGTGTGGGAAGTTTTGAAATGAAAGTCAAATGTAAAGGAGATTTTGTTCAAATAAAAATTTGTGGTGAAATTACATTTGAGCCTGAAGCTTGTTGCTCCCTTGTCATATAAAAGGGAATTCAAGGCTCATTTGTAGGGAGAGAACTAATGAAAGCTCTAGCTAGGTTTTGAGTTGAATATATGGGTAGAAAGATATTGTCCTCTGATGAGGAAGTGATATCTGTGGTGCCATTGGCTATTAAAACCCCAAGCGACGGAATAGAATAGATAGCCTATTTTGAGTTTTGGATGAATATATGCAAATTATCTTAAATTGTATGTAGATATGACTTATAAGCATGAATAAACATATAATTCTAATATATTTTCTCTCCTTATGTGGATTTGAGTGAATTTTGAAAGAAATGTTAATGATGTTGTCATTCTTCTTTTGAGAATTTGTTCAATTGTGTGTCTATGTTTTTGCTTTGATTCAAGAAAATCAATTAAATGCTTAAATGGAGTCATAAGTTTACAATTATTTACAAAGGATTTGATAAGTAGTAATATATCAGAAAATTGAGCTCCATATTGCAAGGTATTATATGAGTAGTCCATTCTATTAAATTCTTGGGTCATTTACTACTTAAATGGGTAACTAAATATTTAATTGATGAAGAATAAAAGAATAATATTTAAATGGGTCACTCACTCACTCCCTCTATCTCTCTCCCCTTAACCCTAAACCCTTAACCCTTAAACTCTAAACCCTTAATATTAGGTGTGTATTAAAACATTATAAAAGTATAAATTTTTGGAGTTCTATTAGGAATTGAATGATAAATGACAATGAATGGGAAAATCTAAGGCACTTTAATATTTTCAACTAAAAAGTTAGAGTTCAATTAGGATTAGTGTTCACTTAGGGTTAGGTTTGGGGTTCAATTAATGTTCAATTTGGGTTAGGATTGAGGATGAGGTTGGGGTTTAATTAAGGTTATGAATTCAATAAGAGTTCAAATAGGGTCAAGGTTAAGGTTAGGGTTGGGGTTAAGGTTCAATTAGGATAAGAATTAGTGTTAGGGTTAGGATTAGAGTTCAACTGTAGTTCAAAGTTAGGGTTATGGTACAATTAGGACTATTGTTCAATAAATGTTCAATTAGGGTTAATACTTAATTAAGGTTAGTTTTAAAGTTCAATTAGGGTTTGGGATTATGAATCAAGTAGGTTTGGGTTAGGGTTTGATTAGAGTTAGGTTTAGGGTTTAGTTAGAGTTAGGGTTAGGGTTAGGGGTAGAATTCAATTATGCTTAGTGGTCAATTACAATTAGATTTAGTGTTCAATTAGGGTAAGGGTTAGAGTTCAAATAGGGTTAGGGTTTAACTAGGGTTAGGATTAGAATAGAATATAGTTTTGTGTTTAATTATGATATCTAGAATTTAGTATAATTTTAGAAAATGAAATGATTTGGAAACAAAGAAAAAAAATAGAAAAGTTGATTTTATATAGATCTTATTTTTTTAATTTATTCTAAAATTCTAATTAATAATTGTTTAATTAATATAAAATGAATATTTAATTTTATTTTATTTTATTTTATTAGATAATTAGTAAAACTAAATAGATAATAAATATTTTATGGATTTTAAAAATTAGAATTTAGTTTAATTTTATTTGTAATGTCAAATATAAATTTTTTAGATTGAAATACTTAATTGATTTTAAAATATTTATAATTAATGTTCAATTTATAAACTAATATTAAGACATTAATAAATATAACCCACAACATAATGTATTAAAGATGCATCAAAGTATTTATCATTCCTTCAGCTTCACCATATGAGACACGTGGCGCCCTCCTATGATATCGCAATCAATAAAGAACTCACAACCTTTGATCATGCAATGGCGGGAAACCATCCATCTCGACCATCAGCAATCCTGTTCGTTCAACACAGTTGCTAGCCTTGTTATTAACCATTGAGTACCTTTCTACTGGGATTATAACATCTCCATTGATTTAAAACAATAACTGCTTTAGTAACCCACGACATAATGTATTAAAGACCCATCAAAGTAGTTATCATTCCTTCGGCTTCATCGGATGAGACACCTGGTGCTCGCCCATGATATCACGATCAACTGGTGGGGTCATCGCGGGATGGCGAGGAATGACTGAGATCACATGATGACTGATCTATGGACATGCGAACTTGTCCCTCTGCAAAATAAAAACATTTATTAGGGGAGAGGGCGCACTCAATTGTGATGATAATACCCAGTCTTACCACATATTTATACTATATATTGTAAATAAATAGTCCAAATGTAAATAAAGAAAGATATTTATACAATCCAAGAACATAAGTTAAAATGTATTTAATAAAAAATTATATATAAATTTGTTTTTCTTTTTTAGATGAATTAAGAGTATGATTTAAAATATTTTAATTCAAGTAACATAAATGATAAATTGAAGTGGGAAAAATTTAATATTATTTTAAAATTTTGAGGTTTCATATTTATATGTGTGAGATTGATCTAATATTCCAGAAAATGAATGTTAAAATATCATGAAAAAAATAGGCATAGAATGAATGTAGAAGTAAAATTATATTTACATATATTCATAAAATAAAATCTAATAAACAAAAAATATATGCAATTAAAAATAAAGGAAAATAAATTCAACCCAAATTTAGATAAGAGAGATAATTAGATTATATGATAACTTTAAGGCTAGGGTTAGGGTTTGATTAGGATTAGTGTTCCCTTAGGGTTATGATTAGAGTTGTGAATCTACAATTAGGGTTCAATTAGGGTTATGGTTAGAGTTATGAATCTACAATTAGGGTTCAATTAATGTTCACTTAGGTTTTCTTTCTTGGGAGAAGTTTATTGAATGGTAAGTGTATTTTATAAAATTAATATGTCAAGAATTAATTTTAGATAAAACTACATGTGATTTTTCATATGGTATTAAATTGTAGATTAAAACTGATAATAGATTTCCTTCCTTCTTTTGCATTGTAAGCTACCATAATATATGGCCTTAAAATCCTATTCATATTTTGAGCTTTTCTAAACTATACAACATGACATCGAACAAAAAAAATTGTTATGCATTTTTTCCAAGCACAAATCCTTAGAATTCTTAATGTGTTACTTAGGTTAATTCTTTATTGCAATAAATAAATACACACTAATATATATATTATGGATTTGAGGAAAAATATTAAAATATTTATATATATAGAAAAATTTAAATGCAAAGGGATTCAGAGTACATGCAACTGGTTTGTTAATGTTGATGAAGATACAAATCTTGATGAAGTGCCAAATTTGATGACATGATGATATAAAAAATTGGAATATCTTTGCTCTATGTGGCACTTGAAATTTTGTACAAAACTATAACTAACTCTACATCAAATTTGTGACTTTTGACCTATTTTGCATCAATAACTATGAGCTTTGACACATGCCTCCTAATCTAGAATACAATATGTACTTAAATGCTCAAGATAGTTGGGAGTAGTGTCGAGATTGGTGGATCTTTGGGAAGGTCCTTTACTTCACCTTTGTATCTCTCTCTATAGATAGAGGTAGAGATGAATATGAACGGATCCATCGACAGATCGAAAGATCGAAAAGAACAGAATAAAGACGAATCGAAGATCAGATCGAAAGCAGGGGAGATCATCGGGCGACAAAGATCGAGGCGGGTTTATCGGATCAACCTCTCGAAAAGATGAACAAAGTGCGGGATCGACTCAAGATCAAAGGCGAGAAAGTCACGAAAGGATAAAGGGAAGATGGAAGGGAAGATCGAAAAGATCGGGGAAAAGAATCATCATAAAGAGAAACAAAGAGGACAAAGGTACCGAATTCAAATATTATCATCTCCGGTATCATTGTATTCCGAAATTATTATAATTATCATTTTCCTATATATTTAGTATTAATATTTTTACATCTTTTAACAATTAAATATATAATACAAATAAAATATAGTTAATAATTTAATTAACTAGCATCCATATATTAATTAATAATATATGTAAAACACGCCGAGAGTTATCTTTATCAAAATGCCTATTGACTTGAAAAAATGCTTACATTTTCATGAATACGAATTTGGAAAGCAATCAATTTGATTTCATTATTGTTTGTGTCATTGTTTATCTCAATTCCCATATATAAGGGTACACATTCAAATTTGAAATCATACCAACTTTTCTATAACAACAATCAACCAAGAACAATAAATTTAAAAGCATAAATGTTCATCAATCATTAGATTTAGTATTGACAACATCAAAGAAGTATATCATGACAAAATGACATTAACTAACTTAGATATATCCACTATTTTTTTTTCAAATGTTTGAATACATTGTTAACATTATATACATTCAAGCATTTTTTTGAATGTTATGAAACCTATAGCTTTGCAATTGAGTCTAATAAAGTTTTGCTCTCAGATGAATAATCAAACTTTGTTGTTTTTATGACTGTGCATTTAATCCTCTGTTCATTATTATAGGTCTCTTTTTTCACTTGAAGTTTAAATATGTATCTATTGAAAAGGACCTTTTGTATAATGTGTGAAAACTTAACATCATCTTGTTTTTCATGCTTCAAAATGTTCAATTCTTTTGTTGTTACACCCATAATTTCTTCTCCCACTTCTGCAAAAGTTGTAATCGAAGTGAATGAAGTATGGTCTTGCACTTTGCATTGAAGTATATATTTATAATCACATTCAGGAAAAGTTTTATCACATCTTCCAAAATACCACTAACCATTTTCATTAGTTTTTACCTTCTTTTTGCAGTTCCTATCTCCAATTTTCAAGGGGCATGTTGTATAACAAAATTTTTCTACCTTAATGAAAGATAAGGTAGCTTTTATCACTATCCAATAAGGTTTACCAGAGTTGGCAAGGTCTCGATCCTGTATTTGTGAGATACTAAGGTTTAGGTTAGGGTTGGGGTTCAATTAGGGCTAGAGTTTAATTAGGGTTAGATTTCAATCAGGGCTAGAGTTTAATTACGGTTAGGGTTCAATTAGGGTTAGGGTTAAGGTTAGGGTTTGGACCAAATTATTGTTAAGGTTCAATTAGGATAATTGTTCATTTAGGGTTATTGTTAGGTTTAAGATTGGGGTTAATAATAGGGTTGGGATTTAGATTGGGGTTAGTTAAATTATATTAGTTTATGTTTTTATTAAAGATCAAATATAGATGTAATTTTGAAAATTATATATCTATACCTTTTAATTTATGTTTTAGATCTAAGATGATCACATTACTGTTTATGCATTACCTAAACTAAAAACCTTATTTATAATCATAAAATAAAAATCAATGACATCATAATTTAAACAATAACAAACAATACAACTAATTAATTGAATATTTTATAGAATTTAAACTAAAAAATTGATTAAAAATTGATATTTTTTTTTGATTCGCAAGATTGATCTATATATTAGATTAAAAAAGGTACAACCGTCTGCAAACGTAGGAAAGCTTCCACCATTGATTACCAACAAACCCATCCCAACCACCACTACCAAAAACCACCCCGAAGATGGTCAAAAAGAGACCCAACCAGCCAAAGACAGGGAGACCCCTCCATCCAGAAACCACCAGCCCACCATCCAAGCCAACTACCAACCCAAAATTCCATAAGGGTTCAACCCCGACACTAAACATACGAATCCCCAGTCACCCAAAACTCCCAAACCAGACTGAAAACCGCCATTGGACCATAGAGATAAACTCTAAAAACTATCAAAACCAACAACTATACAAGGCATTCACAAGAAATTATTTAAAACAACAAAATCTTCAAAGACTTTTACCCACTCAACATCACCCACAGCCATCAAGCCAAAGAATTTCTTCAGGAATCCAATGGCCACCACTGCCACCATTCTGTGTCTGCTCAACGCCAGACCGCTCAAGTCAAGAAGGAATGGGAAAAGCTTTGCGGCCTCATCCGAACCTCGAATAGCTACAAAGTCACTCAATCTTGGGATGCCTCTACCCTCCACCACAAAACTCAACACTTCATTTACCCCTCCCACCAGATCCTTGTGAAACATCTTAACCAACAACAGTTTAGCCACAGCCTTAGACTCACCGTTGTCTAGAAGAGATGCCAAAAACTAAGAGGAGATGTGTAGATTTTCCTTGTTGAACTCCTTGTTAGCCAAATGACCAGCTCCCAGGATCATTTTGGTTGCCACCAAAACTAACGGGTCCTTGTTTAAGAGAATCCGCTTCAGTCGTTGGTCTTTAACTTCTTTGAAGGAGGCTTGTCTAGCTGAAGACTTCAATGATGGAGAGATCACTTCACCATGAACGCCACCACCAGAACAAATAAATTATGCTACAAATGTCCACCACTAAAGTCACCACCAACCACTATGAAATGGAATGAAATGATAAATTTTAATGATGTCCACGAGGCCAAAGAAGCCTATGGAACCCAAATGACTTCCCTCCACATGTGCCACATTTAATCTGCATGAAACTACCTTCAGGGAATGATGCCTATGACATCCTCGAGCTCTGTGAAGAAAATTTCCACTTCCATCACATGACCAGCCTCCTAGTCACACCCACCTACGTCCCCCATAGCCCCTTCCTTTTTGCCACCTCAACTCCTAGCTGGCTCTCCTAGCAAATCAGTGCAGGGATGAGAAAAGAAAGGAGGTAGGGGGAGCCCACCCAGGCACTGGCTATCCAGCCCCAGGAATGCACCCGACCTCATGCATGGATGCATAGCATATATCTCCCATAGTTTCTTGATTTTCTCGCTGTCAGACTCCATGGAAGACTCTGTGCAAATAGACTCCGTGCAAACTGTTAGCATTTAATAAAAATAATAGTTAAATTACTACTTGCTGGAAGACTATAAATGAAAGCCCCACCATCTTTTAGCTAACTATGGCATTTCATAATAATTTAAAACATTTTAAATATAAAAATTTAACATTTATTTTAAAAAATAAGATTATATTTTATTTTTATTTTTATTACATATATATTATATTTTTTTTATTTCTTCATGTAAAAATTTCAATATTTAATTATTAAAATCTTAAAATATTAGTAAAACATTTTAAAGTGAAATACATATATATATTTAATAAAATGATTTTCAAAGATTTGTTTCTATTAAATTGTCCTTGAATATTAGGAATTTTTGAGAATCTTTGAAAATTAATATTAGAGAATTTTGAAGATTTTTTATTTATAATTTTTAAATTTGATTTGAGTGTTCAATTCTTATAACAAATTTTAAACTCTTTAATGTATAATATTTTTAATTAAATCTTTGATTTAAGCTTTTTAATATAAAATGAATATAAATTTAGACTTTTAATTTTTTTACAATAGGTACAAATCTTTAATGTATATATAAGTTTTTGGGTAAATCTTTAAAACCAGTTAGTAAAAATAAGTTTTTATAATTTTTCAAATTTGATATTTTAGAGTATTATCATAGATAGTAAAGATAAAATATTTTTCAATGAACAAACAAAATGATAATATTGATTAATCAAGGAATAACATGATATTTTAAAAAGTATAATAAATGAAATAATATGCATGGTTATTTTTAATAGTAAAGGTGTAAAATATAGCTTATCTTCCTAAGAAATAAAATCTTTAAAATGAAGTTAAGAATTATTAAAACTTATTAAGCTCCATGACACACCTTCTCTATAAAGGTATACAACCTTGATACTTATAGGAAAACAAAATTATGTAGGATGCAAAATTGTTAAAATATAGATAAGATAAAATTATAGTAAGAATTAATCGTATTAATTTCATGGATTAAAAGAGATAATTCTATGGATCTTTAAGTATACATATATAATAATCTTCAAATCTTTGTTTAAAAAAATTATATTTTATAAACATACAATTTTTTTAATATTTGAAGGTTATACTAATATTGGAGTTAAAGATATATAATTATATTTATGGATTTAAATTCAATAATGAACTTAGAAAATATTAAATCAATCAAAATACTATATAAGTAAATTATAGAATATTATAATATAATATTTAAATTTTCTATTTCAAATGTTAAATAATTCTAATGTTAAATTTTTATAATTAAAAACTTACCTTTTAATGATGTTACAAGATCTAGATATATTCACCAGAATCATTATCTATTGATTATATTTTCTTCATGTATAATATATTTTTAAGAAATATATTTAAAAAATTAAACAATATATTTTTTAAATTAGAAATATATTAGAAATATTTTGAATGTATTCAACTATCTAAATATGATTTTTTTTTAATATACCATTAAAATCACTAATAAAAAAATATTAAAGAGTTTATATATATTTGTTTAATATATTAAAAAAATATTTTATATTATAAATATTTTATAAATAATTTATAAAATATTTTTTAAATATATTAAACAAAACATATATAAAAGTTTAACCACTTTATGTGGGCTCGAAAATAAAAAAAATTGAGGGTTACAAATTAGGTTATTTTCTGCATGGAACGCAGGCTACTGGGGATGGCATGGGATGGGTCCTATCATTCTGACAGTTGACAGACCGTTAGAGGCAAGCAGGCCATGGATGGGCATACCATTTTGTATGCTGTGTAGCTTGCTCCTGACTTGACTAGTTTCCCTAGTTTCTCCGCTTTTGCTCATTTTTAATGAATTTCCCCTATCCTTTTCAAATATTTCATATTAAATGTTTTGCTTTGGAAGAAATGAAACATTTAAAATATATCGCACAAAAATTTTCTTGGACCCCACCTTGTACAGTCCATGTGGCACCCACTCATGATTTCACAATCAACCAAAGCACCATTGCAGGATGGTGGGGAATGACTCAGATCAAAGGACAGTTGATGAAAAATCACACAAATTTGATCCCCCAGATGGGACACATGTCACCCTCCCATGATATCACCATCCTACAATTCCCAATCACGGGATGGCGGACAACCATTGATCTTGAAGGCATTTGATTGATGACAGTGCGAATTTCATCCTTCTAAAAAATAAAACATTCATTAAAGCACAAGGGGACATTACTAGGTGGATGGAAAACAATGACATAAGTTTCTTTAAAACCGTTCAACATAGGGCCAACCAGGACTTAGGAAAATAAAACCCGTAGAGGAAATAAAATATTAAGACCAAAGGGACCGGGCCTAGACGAAACGATGGGGCATAAGATGTTTTTAAAACCCTTGAAAAATGGTAATGGAGAAATAGATTCCGACCAAGGAAATAGGTAAACATAAGGGTTTAAGATGAAGACAAAGCTAAAACCCTAGGACTAAGAAATTTTCCAACACCATGAAAGACTGGTGACATAAGGCAGGGCATGAGCAAAATAATAGGAACAAAATTTGAAGTTCCATCACTACAAGCATTGGATAATTTAATATTAATAGTTTGTCCTATCACAAATATAAAAGGTGAGCACAATAAATAACATGTGTTTTCCCATTAAATGTGAAAGATTTTCAAAAAGTTTTAGTGTTCAACTATTGGTCCATTTTTGTTCAATATAAGTTATATTTTAAATCATCATGTGTTGTTTTTATAAAAACAAATAATTCTTTTGTGTTCAACTATTAGTCCATATGTGTTGAATATAAAAGGTAGAGATATCAAAGATTTATGGTTATCAATAAGTATTTGGTCCACTTAGGTTGTATATTAATTTTAATTTAAATAAAAATATCATATTCTACAAGCAACAAATGATATTTTTTTGTTCAACTATTGGGGGTTCCATGATTAAGTTTTGGTCGAACCTTTAAAAAGTCAAATTTTAGACACTTCTAAAAAGTATGCCAATGTGGGGAGTTGCATGATGATTCGTGCCTCCAAAACTTAGTTATAGATAAATAAGAGACCAGTCTATATTTAAAAAAAAAAAAAAAAAAAAGGTTCTAGGATACTTCTAGTCAGTGCTACATCAGAAGGATTAGCACAACTGCAATCCCTCTCCTAAAGGAATAAAGGAAATCAGTTGACGACAAAAAAAGAAATGACATAAAGTTGTTTAAAGAACATGGACCAACAAAAGACTTAGGAAAAATAAAAGTCAAGTGAGAAATAAAACAATACAAAAAGAAGAGGGGGCCCAACCTAGGCGTAACTGAAACAATGGGGCTTAAGTCATTTTAAAAGCCTTCCCAAAAAGTAGCAATAAATAGTCCCATCCAAGGTGTAAGATGAACACTAGGGTTATGAGGAACAAAGATGAAACCCCATCCTTGAAACTTTTCAAACACCACTAGATGACCAAGACATAAAGACAGAGATAAGAATAGAACCACCCAGAGAACAAAACGGTTCCATCACTGCCATAACCCATAACCCTTAAACCCTCCTACTCCCTCTCTCTCTCTCTCAGTTTCTCCTCCTACCCCCCTCTCTCTCTCCCCCCTCTCTCTCTATCTCTCTCTCCCCTCTACCCTCTACCTAAACCTTTCAAACCCTAGACCCTTAACCCTTAAAACTCAAACCCCTTGAAACCCCTCTACCTTATCTCTCTCCCACTCCCTCCCTCTTTCCCTCTCTCCCTTAAGTCTCACCCTCCTACCCCCTCTCCCTCTGTCAGGTCTCCCTCTCTCACTCACTCACTCAGTCTTATCTCCCTCCCTTCCACCCTTAACCCTCTACCTTCTACCCTTTACCCTTAACCTTCTACTCTCTATCTCTCTCCCACTCCCTCGCTCTCTCTCTCACTGAATCCCTCTATCTCTCTCCCCTCTACCCATAACCCTAAAGCCTTAACCATTAACCCTTAACCCTAAACCCTTAAACCCTCTACCCTCTACCCTTAACCCTATCTCCCTCCTACCCCATCTCCCTCTCTTAGGTCTCTCTCTCACTCACTCACTCCCTATACCTCTCTTCCCTCTACCCTAAACCATAAACCCTTAAACCCTCTACCCTCTACCCTTTACCCTCCCTTCCTTTATATATCTCTCTCTCAAGTCTCTCCCTCCTAGCACCACTCCATCTCTGAGGTCTCTCTCTCACTCACGAGCTCACTCAATCTCAACCATCTCCCTCCTACCCCTTCTCCCTCTCTTAGGTATTTATGTCACTCACTCACTCCCTCTATCTCTCTCCCCTCTTTAACCCTAGGCCCATAAAACCATCACCCTATATCCTTCCAGCCCTCCATCCCTCACTCTCTCTCCCACTCCCTCCCTCTCTCTCTCAAGTATCTTCAATATCCTACCCCCTCTCCCTCTCTTAGGTAGTCTCTCTCTCACTCACTCACCCCCTCTATCTTTCTCCCCTTAACCCTAAACCCT
>VDFB02179234.1:65829104-65856423 GCA_007258455.2 Sequoia sempervirens
TTGGCACCCCCATTCTCTTTAACCTTCAATTTCCAAGCCTAGTTTCCAAAGATCTTCTCGTACATTGGCACCCCCATTCTCGTAAAATGGTATAAGATAAGATAGAAAAAATAAAATAGCTTATACATAACATATCCACCTACAATCCCATTCAAGTATTTTAATTAATTCCTTGAATTAAACCTAAAACAAGAATCATACACACCACAACAGTGAGATGAACGAAACAACCCTTGATCATTTTATTCAAAATTCAGATATGTTTGTACAATGGAGAGACATGAGTTTGAATTAATCATATCAATTCAAATGCCAATACTGTCATAAAACATCAAATCCCCATGAATTCAAAACCTACTACAGAATGACTCAAAACCTAAATTGCATTTTCCCTAAAACAATCAGACTTTACAATTTTCTCTGCAACTTCATCTAGACTTGACCAAAAATATCTAACTTGCTAACCCATACTTCTGGCCTTGAAATCCTTCTTATAGAAAAATCAGGAGAAAACAAGCATCGGGCCAGAAAGCACACGTGTCACCAACCAATTGGACCGCCTTGTGATATTCCAAAAATTTGTTACAACAACAATCTCCCTAGAGAATCTTCTTGTTCACCGTGCCCGTTGAGAATGGTTGATGCAATAACAAAAAACTTCAAGAATTATATGCCTAGACTGTCACCAAAAAACAAAAATGGAATCTATTGTAACTGCAATAGCTGATTTGTCAACCATTAGCAGCCTACTCCTTTTCACTCTTCCTCAGTTAAATATACATTTACCCATTTCTTGTACTCTTCACCAGTTGGCCAATCAAAATTGATCTCCTCATTCAACTCAAGACACTATAAGGTTTGTACTTAACTACCACCTGATTCGCTTCTCTTTCAAAAGACTCCAAGAATGAGCTGGTGCTAATGATTTTGTCCATACAGCTCACCAAAAAATCATAATCTAAGTTACCCTATTTTTCAACGTTTTGTAGTCCAAACATTATATAAAGGGGCTCTTACACTTTTTTTGATTATTGTAGCTTGTGTAAGAGGCCCCATGGATACTGTTGTAATTGTAGGATGCATGAATATGGCATAGGATGAGAAATAAAGAAGGTATAGTTGTTGTCCTCAATATTTTTGTGAAGAAAAGCATGTGAAATGAGAGGTTCAAGCCTAGGTTTCAACAAAAAATGTATGGGAGATCTGATTTTATGAATTTTAATCCACGTGCAGACCTAATGGATTGTTTCTGAACACTGAATATAAATGATACACACACACACATATATATATATATATGTATGTATGTATGTATGTATATGTATTTTAAATGTAAATGTAAATGCAATTACTAGATGCTCTCCTAGAACAATAAATGCAAAATATCATTAAAGAAATCTATATCTATGTATATAAATGTGTATTTCTAAATGCAAGTGTAAATGCAAAGAGCATATGGTTTTGTAGTGTTATAGCTACAACATATCCATAAATTAATGTAATTGAAATTCTAAATTCTTCATCACATATAATATGAAATTAATCAAATTATTAAACTAGATGAGAAATAAATGAAAATAGTAAATGCATATGTATGTGTATTTGTAAATGTAGGTGTAAAATAAATAAGAATAATGAAAGTTATAAAAGAATACAGGGAAAGGTCTCATCCCTTCTTGGGAGTGATAACCTCCTCCACACACAACCCTTAAAAATTATGAATAGAGGAATATAATCTTTTAAGAACTCAATTTTGATTCTCTCCTACCTGATGCAATTAGTAGTTTTATCCTTACAAACATTTATAGTAATTACTAGAGGCACATAGACCAATTCTTCATAATAGAAGATTTTGATCATACTTTTCCAATGATGGAATTATGAGAAAACCTTAGGTTAAATGAATAATTCCTAGCTAAGTTCTTTATATCATGTCCAACAGTATAACAGAAGACCGCTGCTATGTGTACCTGGATACCATGGAGAAAGGCTAGTCTTTGGGCTCTTTCATCAATCATCCTACTTTAAAACATACCAAAAAGCTCCTAGCAATTAGACATAGGAAGATTTAATATGACTTAAAAAAAAATATTTTCAAAGCATAAACTTATGATGACTTAACCAGGCCTAGTACACACTCCCTCCCCATTAACCACTTAGACATATGGAAATTAAATGTAATTTTGCTGCTATTTTTAGTCATGTAGGTGTCCAATAAACCACTTGGTGGTGTTTCCCTTCAAGTTTATTTACTTGAATGAAGAGCAAAAGTCCTTTGATTATAATTAGAGAATACATTTAAGGCCTTGGTTGTGTAACTGGTGGACCATAGTCACATTTAACACTTGTTACAAAGTTTGGGATTCAAAACGTTAAGTAGATTTGATTTGTGATGGAAATATTTGGATGGTAATAACAATAGCTTGCAATCTATGAAGACTTGATTACCTTATAACCTGTGAAATTCTAGTGATGAAATGATAGATTAATCATAATGTCACCTTGGGATCACATCACTATGAAAGAACTTCATCCAACATCCTTATGAGTGGAGGTATAACCAATTAGGTATTTTTCATATCTGTCTTCCTCGAGCGAAGGAAATTCAGGAAGAGAAGAGGAAAGCGAGACATGTAGTATGTCTAAAAGAGGGAGATCAACTAGAGGTCAAAATATTAGAAGAAAATTCTGTAAACGAATGAGATTTTTTCTTGCTGAAGGGGGGTTATGTTCTTATGATGATGAGAGCATAGGTGACCTCGAGGTGCCCTTGAGGTACAAACATCTACATAAACAATGGGTACCTAAGGAACTTCCTCCAATAAACACTGATTTTTGTGTCAACGAGAGGATATATTGTAGGGTTTATAAATAGTACACGACCTGGGTCAACAAATAAGCAACTCAATTACATATTCGAGGTGAGCGAGGGAAACCATGTATTTGTATGTGCGATAAAATCAATAACTACAGGGGAAGAGTTGCTAATCAATTACAATTTGAATCACTTAGTTACAAACATAGTTACTATGGGAGTGGTATGTACTATGTACGATTTTACCCAACCTCCAATTAGTGACTCCAATATATCATTTTATTCTTATGTTTTTTTTTGTAAGTCTATTGGTTTCATTTCGGTAATATTTTTTTATATTTAATTTTTGTCATAGCAGGACATTGATCGTATGAAGAAGGCTCTGGCTCAGAGCATAGATCATGATGTAGCTTCAAGCGCTTCTACTCGACATGTTTACCTCATTGTAATTGTACAAATTAGATATGAGAAAAATGTTTTATTATTATGTTTTATTCATAATTTTTCTGGGAAGGCACCAGCAGTAGAGGAGAGCATCCATAGTGATTTGCAGTCAATATTTTGTGATGATGACATCTCTTATTCAAAAAACCCTCTCGATACGATAAAGAAGGTCCAAAAAAAATTCAGTCAAGAAATGGTTAAGTTGATGTTCATAGTGCCTCAAACATATGAGATAAAAGAGAAGGTTAAAATATTGAAAGAGATATTACAAAACTTGCAAGTAAGTTATCATGAGGTCTTTAATTATAACATAAGTTCATTCATGGTTTTAAATTTTGTACTCTTTTATGTCATGAACTAAAATATATGTTGTTTTATAGGGTTATTTTCCTCCTCATGATGCTCCTGGCCATGATCAGGGTACTACAAGTGTTGCCCAAGCAGTAGGGGTTGGTACAAGTGTCCATCCTGATCTTCCTACACATACATCACATCATCTGAACCCATCATCCATGCCTATATTGTCATCTGAAATGTCGAAAACACATACCATGCAGGCATCCGTTAATGCACCCTCTGGCAGCGAACACATTCCAGAACATGTGTCAGGACATGTACTTGGGGATGCGGAGGCCACTAGTACTAGTGATGTTTTAGCAGCATTTCCTTGATCTTCCCGTATTACTAGTATGGGAACATTTTCGGTCACACTTGTGGTGATCGAGGATTTCATTCCCATAAAGATAGAGAGAGTCCCTGGTACTTTAAAATATTTTTATTATTATTATATATAATCCAATTGAAATTTACTTATTGATCGCTCTTTTTAGACTATTGATCCCATGATCATTTTGCAGAAAATGATGTTTTTGATAAACATCTAAGTGATATTACATTGGAGCTCTTCAGGCCCACCATACGTACACAGTGGAATGCCAAAAATCAAGATTTAAAAGATGAGCTCATTAACCATTTAGTTGTGTTGTTTGGTGATAAAACATTCAACTGAACCAAGGTCCTTCAGAAAGCTGGTACTTATCTAAAGTATGCGAGGGACCAATATAGGTCACATTTAGAGAAGAAAAAAAAGTACAAGTGTCCCCCCATGATTCCAGAGAGGGAGTGGAAGGACCTGGTGTCAGATGGAAAGGAGAAGGCTGAAAAGAAAAAAGGAAAGACACCACCAGGCCAAGGAAGGTATGTGATACAATCAACCATGTAATTATATACTGATTACTCTTTCTTTTTACATAATCTAACTTATTTCAAACTTTTCATAGGCTACCTAACACATTGAAGGAAACAAAGGCAAGACTAGAAAAACATGGGCAACATAAACTTGGCTCTGGTGGTTATATGAAATTAGCCACATGAATTGTAAGTACCAATAAATGAAATATAGTATCCAAATAATAAATTGAAAACAATTTTGGATTTATCACACCATAGAAGCAAAATTCATGATCTTATGCAAAAATGTAGGGCTCTAAATTCAACAGAGTTCCCACAAAAGATTACTTGAAGATTTCCTTCCAACAAGGCTATGGAGTCATGGATGAACACCTAAGAGTCTTGACTAGGAAAACACAACCATCCACTACTACGACACATAGGTAAATAAACTCAATAAAGTTTATTTAAAATTGAATACTTGTGCAATCCATAGCAACATTAATCATTTGGGAAAAAATTTGGCAAACGAAAAGTTCAGGATTTTTTGAAAAAATTAGGAAAAAATGGGGAAAAGATCAGGAAAAAATTGGATTTACAAAAACACACAACAAATTGAAGAAAAACAGTTAGAAAATACTTTTTTAAAAAATCTAATTGCATTTCCATAGCATACAAACATTGAGAATAAATAAAATATAGAGTTCAATCTATGAATTATAGAAAATAGATTTTTGTTGCCTATATTCATAACACTGATTACATTGCACAAAACATACTGCAACTGCATAAATATTATATGGTGACAATTGTCTATGCTGCCACATTTTTCATACATGTCTACCAAAGCATTTTATCAAAAAGTTCACTACCTTGCTGCTATGGCTAAAAGCCTAAAACAGTTGCTTTTGAACAAGTTATGGATTCTTGGAAAAAATTTATGAAAGCATAATAGTAAGCAATAGCATAGACAAGGCAGTGAACTGTTTCAAAAAATGTCTCAAAGAAATGTGCTCTAATGGTGATGGAATGCCATGAAAATCCATAGCAATTTGTTTGTCATGAAATTCATTATGGAATTCCATCACCATGAGACCGCATTTCTTTGAAGCATTTTTTCAAATAGTTCACTACCTTTTCCATGCTACCACATTTTTCATACATGTCTACCAAAGCATTTTATCAAACAGTTCAATGCCTTCATGCTATGGCTAAAAACCTAAAAAAGGTGCTTTCAAACAAGCTATGGATACCAAAGCATAATAGTAAGAAATAACATAGGCAAGGCAGTGAATTGTTTGAAAAAATGCCTAAAAGAAATGCAGTCTCACGGTGATGGAATGCCATGACAATCCATAGCAATTTGCTTGCCATGGCATTCCATCACCATGAGACTACATTTCTTTGAGAATTTTTTTTTAAGTAGTTCACTACCTTGTCTATGCTACTGCATTTTTCATACATGTCTACCAAATCATTTTATCAAGCAGTTCATTGCCTTGCTGCTATGGCTAAAATCCTAAAACAGGTGCTTTCAAACAAGCTATGGATGCTTGGAAAAAATCTATCAAAGCATAATAGTAAGCAACAAGCCATGGTCTCATGGTTTATTTGGTGCAAAAATTAGCTCGATTTATTCACATTTTTTTGTAGATTTTAAACACATTTTTTGGCTATTTTGCAGTTTGAAATGGAAAATAATCATTGACCAAAAAGTTAACAATTTTTTCAAAAAATCGGGGAAAAAATCGTCTAGCCTATAGATTTTTTAAAAATCACAATTAATTGGTATTTTTTTGAGATTTATGCTTCTATGGACTGCAATTTATTCAATATTAATTTCCACCATAAAGTAATTACATGCCTATTTGTTTTAAACATTCAAGCAATGATAATATTGCGCATTACATTGAAATGTAGCCTGGTGAGGGTGGAGCACAACTTGCAGATGAAGGTCATGGTGTGCATCCCGGTACTTTAGAGCATGTAGAGTGTGATCAAAATGTTGAGCATGATCAAGCTAGAGAAGACTAGGAACATGATGTGGCCCTATCAGGTAAAAAGGACCACTCTAAAGTTATTTTAAACATATTTAATTGCAATTGGTGTATTAATTAATGTAACATGTCATGTTTCAACTTTAGAGCATGTAGAGCTTGATCAACATGTTGAGCATGATCAAACTAGAGAAGATTAGGAACATGATGTGGCCCCATCAGGTAAAGAGGACCACCCTCATGTTCTCTTAAACATATTTAATTTCAATTGGTGTATTAATTAATGCAACCTTTCATTTTTAAACTGTAGATTAGGATTTAGAGGGTGTTCAACATGTTGAGCATGAGTCTATAACAAAAGTTCAGGAACATGATGCAGACCCATTAGGTAAAGAGAACCACTCTAATGTTCTTTTAATTAATGAAATACTTGTAACAATAATAATAAAACATATCAATTTAACATTTCTTTCTTATTGTTGCAGACCCCCCTTACAGCGGTGTCCACATCATGAGTAGATGACTAGGCATACATTAAGATCGCGAGCAGAGGAAAGAACAACTAAAGGGGGGGCATATATTGATTTAGAAAATGATACTCCACTTCAGCTTTATGTAGCTTTAAAAAAGAAATTAAAAAAAAGTGATTGTAATCATATCATGACAACCATATTTTTGATAATATGTAAAAATTGAAAGAATGAATATTATATGTTCATGAATGAATGTGAATATGTTAATTAATGAATGTTATATGTTAATGAATGAATATTATATGTTAATGAATGAATGTTATATGTTATTAATAGATGAATGAATGATTAATGTTATATGATTGGGTATGGGGAATTGAGAGTGATGTGAGGGGGGAGGGGCCAAATGAGCTTCCACCATCACGTGGTTGGCCCTATTAAGTAGAGAATATTAAACTATTTTCAAAACAAAGAGAAGCTCAATAAGGTAATGCACTTTTAAATATAAGAAATGCATCGTTTGAAGCATCAAACCAATATGCAGTCTGCATGTATGATCAGTCATTAGTCTCCGCAATGGTACATTTCCATGAATATTTTTTTTTTTAAATTTTTTGCATTGCTTCATCATAGTTTTGACGAAACCCATCAATGAATTGCTGAAAAGGTTCGATGAAGGTTTTGTCGTAACTCCATGCCCATTTCATCGCAATTTCAATGAACTTTTGATGTTGTTCGGATGCTACTACTTTCCCATTTCATCACACTTTCGATGAACGTTTGGTGTTGTTTCGATGCTAGTAGTTGCACATTGCGTCATACTTTCGACAAACATTTGGTGTTGTTTTGACGCTACTATTTGCACATTTCGTCACACTTTTTGATGAATGTTTGGTGTTGTTTCGATGCTACTACTTGCACATTGCCTCATGCTTTCATTGAACTTTTGGTGTTGTTTTGACGCTACTCCTTGCCCATTTCATTGAAATGGCGATGAACTTCTGGTGTAATTCGTCAGTGGAAACACAAAGTTTTCATCAATATTCTGACGAAAGTCTGAGTCATTTTATGATGCCGATGACTGACGAATCTACGTTGTTATTTTGACAATTAATTCATTGTCAGCATTTTGATGAAAAAACAATGACGGAAATATTTTTTCCATTTCGTCGCTTGTCCAACAAAGATTTGTCAAACGTCCATCATAAAATGGTGTCAAATTCAGTAGTGACTCTATTTTTTCTTTGCTCAATAGTTGATGGTGAGAAGTTTGTGTGAGATAAGAAGAAAATAGCATAATTTGTATCTTATGTTTCATTATGAAAATAGAAGAATTAAGGTAGATGAGGGGAGATGTAGGCATTGGTTTTGTTTGTTCTTGTTCTTGTTTGAGTATGGTTTGGTGTGGCTTTAGGAGGGGCTTATATATCTTAACTAGTAGTGACTAGGGGATGATTAGTTGGAAGGATCTTGCTACCTTTACTCAACTCTCCTCTAGATGTTGGGTGGTCTAATGACCTTCTATAATCAACAGTGGATTTTTCCTAGATTTAGTAGGGAGTGCCTTGGAAGAAAAGCACGTAAAAATGGTGGCAACCATGATTTCAAAGAAATGGGTGAATGGTAGATGGAGATCAGTAGGCATGTATCCCAAGAAATTGAGTGAGTGGGCATGAGAATAAAAGAGAATGCAAGAAGATCCTCAACAAAGAGAAATGGGGAAGGAGAATGGAACACATAAGTGCTACAAGAACTACTGGAACCTAATAAAAGTTTACTAACATAGAGGAAGTTCTACCTAAAGAAGTTACAAAGGTGTCCACAAAATACATCAAAGAGAAAAAAGGTATATAAGTGAAGTATTCAAACCCTAGTAAAGGAGGTTGGACAGAGGAAGGAGTAAGGATGGAGAAGAAGGTCAAAGGGGAGAAAACAAGATATGATCTCATAGTGAAAAGTCAAGAACAATTAAAGGAAATGGACTTGGATAGAGGTTTAGTTAGTGTATGCCATGTAGGTGAGACTGGGGAAAAAAATAAGGAAAGAACATATTAATCATGATAAAGTATGAGTGTCTAGGGAAGGATGAGACAATCTTGATGAACTTTGAAGAGCATAAAACTAGCACTTCATCTCATTTGTTCAAATAAGGATTCATGTATTATTTCACACCGAAGGAGTTTGATATAGGGGCACAATAGGTTGGATAAGGAACATTATGTGGAAGGATAACTTGAACACATGAGAGTAGATCATGTTACAAGGAAGGAGTTATGCACAAGAACAAGAGATGAAACCCGCACATGTGAAAATAAATGAAAAGTAAAGGAGAAGAGGTACAAGGGAAAACATGATTGTACAAAACCACATAAAATGAGGACTTGACTAATGCCTCAAGAAGATAGTTATCTAAAATTTGTAATGATTATCTAAAACACACTAGGCGAAGTTAAGCATATTTTTACAAATTTCATAGTACAAGTTTGTAGGTACACTTGGATGATCCAAAATTATGGGTCCTTGTATGTGTACACCATAACCTAATAACCCTAGTTCTCAACCACATTCAAATAAAAATAGTGAAAACTAACTTGAAATGCACCCATGAAAAGAGTGACATAATCAATTATAAGTTGAAGATCAATGTACTTCAAAAAATAGCTCTTCTTTTTGTCAAAATATGTCTTCTTTTGTCGAAATAAGTCTTCTTTTGTTGAAATAAGTCTTTTTTGTCAAAATAAGTCCTCTTTTGTCCAAATAAGTCTTCTTTTTTCCAAATAAGTCTTCTTTTGTTGAAATAAGTCTTCTTTTTTCCAAATAAGTCTTCCTTTGTATAAATTCTCGAATTTCCTTGAATTGAAAAAAAATTAAAAAATTATATGGATGCTTTCTGGCCTTACGTATTTTGGCCGACCAAGTCTCACTCGAGCATGTTCTAGTTGGAAGGGTTTTGATTGAAAACCTCTCAACTGGAACATGCTCGACTAAAAATGGCCCAACAGAAATTATCTAGTTGGTATCCTACTTGATAGCCAACTCAACGTTTTTCAGAGTTTTATGAAACTTTCAACTTCAACTGAGTATTTCTTTAGTGAGAATGATTTAAAAAAAATAAAAATGACCTTTTGTAGAACTTGGAGTGGTGAATACAAATATGTAATTTAAAAAAAATTCTAATTAGTTTTAATATATATTTTTTTAAATAATGCAAGTCATCTTCTATATTTAAGAAAGAGAATTTTAAAAAATAGTAAAACATATTAAAAAAATGAAAAATATATGGTGTATTAGATGAGAGAATCCTCTTCAAAAGGACATATATTTTTTTGAAAATGATTAAAAAAGTAGACAATAGTTGACATCAAATGAAAACTATCAAGTTTTGGTAAGTTTGAGTTTAAAATGTTATTATGAGAAAAAGATACATTAAAACTTGATTTTGTTTTCATGCATTAGATATTGAAGTTACCTATTTGAAGAAAAAAATAGGTGAAAATGAAGTCTTTTCCAATTTGTTTCTTGACGTCAACTAAACATCACTTTTTACAAAAAAAATCAGCATTCCAATATCTATTCTTAAATTGATAAAAAAATGATGAAAACAATTTTTGAAAAATCTAAAAAATTATAGGAATAAAATTCATAAAGAGTTCTACATTTCATTAGTTTATCATTTTGAAATTGAAAACATAAAGACCACTTTTATGTGGTCAAAGTTCAATTTTTTTTTGCTATTGGTTGATTCCTTTATAAAGTGTGACATAGGTTTGTGCTTTTACCCCTCTCTATGTCTGAGGAAAAATCTATACATAGGTAATAGATGATGCAATCTTGTATTATATCTTATTCCTTTTATATGATAGCATATTCTACATCCTTGAACTACATTCTTTGTTAGGATTAAGGTGCCATCCACCTTGTAAATGCTATGTCATATATCATGATTCCAACATCCTTGGAAAGTGTCTATAAGCACTCAAGGTGTATTGGGGAAATATTTTGTAATATTAATTCTCACCATTGTTTGTAATATACTCATAAGGGGTGATGGGTCCACTAGCAACGGTAAAGGTGGGTTGTGGACATAAATATTTCATATTGTTTTTCCCACATGTGGATGCCTAGAATGGGATAATAAAAGATAAAGGAAATGATAAATAAGTGACTATTGGGATTATCCAAGTGGATGCTCAGATAGAGGTGACAGATGTCACTTGGTTTTCCATCATTTATTAAATTTAATGTAATGCTTATATTCTCAAGTTTGGGCATCCAAGTTGGAGGGAAAGTATTGGAGCCAAAACTAGTGTCTTTTCACATTTGGTGGAGGTAATCCAAGGGTTGAGGACATTTGGAATGAAGGGTCATCATTGGTTGTCTTGTTTGGTGCATTAGATGCCTTCACAAGTCTATAAATTTAGCATCTTGGATGTAGAATTAGAGAGGAACAATTGAATGTAGTGTTACTCTGTAGGAACAATGATAGGTGGAGGCATAAGGAGGTTGTTCAAAAGTACAAATGTGCTACCATGGTGGAGGAAAAGAGGAGAATGGAAGTGGTTGTATTGTAATCTCATTTATCTAATGATAATGCATACTTAACCTCTCTTCTTGGTGGAGTTTTTTCCTGCAAGGGTTTCTCCACATAAATCTTGTGTTATGTAATGATCTTGTGTTGTTGATTTGTGCCTCATTGCTACTATCTTATGTTGATGATTTTATTTATTTATTACTATTATAAGTTCACATCAGGTAGTGTTTATAAGCATGATATGTTAGTTGTTTTTGACATCATCGATGATGTGGAAAAATTAGAGCTTATCAAAATCAAAATAAACCACTAGAATTTCTCCACCAAAATCACTATAATTGATGTAATTATGAGGGCTAAAATATGTAAATAATAGTAAAAAATTGAGCCTAGCTGTTATAAGAACTTCGAGGGGAGTTTTTAGAGCTTAAAGAGGTGTGTACCTTGCTGCAAGAAGCCTATTTTTATGGCACATAGGACTCATTCGCCTTTAGTGGCGAATGGGTCCTTGTTAGGGTTTCTGAAACTGAGATATGGGTTATTTTCCTTGATGTGTGCACTCTCAAATTCATGGTTGTTAGCTCCTAAAAACCTATCATTTTGTAGCTTTAAATATGTGTTCTTGCACTTTGTAGGCCAATCTTGCAACTTGACAACTTTGACAATTTTGCTCCAAATTTCTTCTCCACTTGATCTCCAACCTATAAATATGCAAACACACATTCAAAGGAAGAAAAAATTATTGATTGCTAGTGAATAGGGGTTTTCCTAAGTCAAACCAATTGTAGGTAATTAAACCAAATGATGAGATAATGAAATTGAAGAATAAAACACATGAAATAATGCAATGTTGATACCTTGGATGTTGTCTTGTAATGCAAATTTGCAAACTAACATGTAGTGGCCATGAAGAATGTAGATCTTGATCCTTGAATAAGATGTAAACAATGCTTACAAGTAGATCCTCAATGCTACATCAACTTTCTTAGCTCAACAACATGCATGAATGCACTAAACCTTAGACATGATGGAATGATCTTGAATTGTTGCAATAAAATTTTGATAATTTTCCTTGAAATGCCTTTGAAAATTCTCTTGAAGTGCTCTATAATGCTCTTTTGAAATTGCTAGAATGTCTCATAAACTTGCTAGGTGAAACTATGTGAATTAACCCCTTATTTATACTAAATCAAGAGATTAACGCCAAAATTCAAACAATTCAAGACAACACCAGATTTGGAGATAAACATTATTAAATTCATACCACAATGAAATTCAAAAAGGGGGTCATCATTAAGGGAGGACTGATTTGCTACCTAGGGCGAATGGGTCTTTGCACTATTTTCCAAGACCTAACCTTCGAGGAATGGAAGAATATTAAAAACCCATTTGAAATATGCTGATAAAGGGGGGTCGAGATTAAATGTTATGAAATTTGAATTATGGGTGTCGAGATATATCTTTGGGAGGTGTCACAAATAAGGCTTAAATTTAAATTAAAGGGTCTTATTAACTCTAATTAACCAAAATTAATTAAGAGGACCCTAGATAAATGTAAAAGTGTGTTACAACACTTTTACAACACCATAAATAGGATACACATTAGGTATATTTAATTAGAAAGGGGTTCATTAGGTTTAATTAATTGAATAAACCTTAGAAAAGTGTGAAAGTGTGTTACAACACTTTTGCAAAGGAAAATTTAAAGTATGTTTTAAAGTATGTTTTAAAGTATGTGAATGTGTACAACACATTACAACACTATTCCAATGTACAATTAAGTTAATTTAATGATAATTATTCCCAAACCAAATAAGGAAAAATGATACTTTTTCTGTTACTACATTTTTCCCCCATTTTAGTGAGAGGATGACCCCATGTCAAACTCACACTAAAGTAGACATTCAAGACAATTAAGTATGAAGAAATAACAAAGATACATAACCATACCCTATCAAAGGCCAATAAAAAAAAAAAAAGAGGATCAAGCACAATCATTCCAACACGATGTAAAATAGGGTTGTATGTCCATAACATATGTTGCTCACTCTGGGGTAGTGGAACCTCAGTCTTTCCACTAGGTGAGTTATCCCAATGAAGTGGCAAATGAGAGAATCATATTAGCCTCTCATACCATACCAAAGTTATCCTCCTGAAAACTTCAATAAGGCACCACAATGTAATGCTTTTGTAAATGCTTTTGAATGTCATTTATGTAATTTTTTTTGTTAAAAAGGTATTTTTCTTTGTTCATGTAATGTCTTCTTCTTAGGGATAATTGTGCATAATGTCTACAAGAGAGGACAAGTCAAGGGTGTCAGATCCTCACTCATGGGATGCATCATTTGCATCATGCCATTCTGGTAGATCATACACTATTAGACAACATCAAACCCAATGATACCACCAAGAAGAGGAAACACCACAACAAAAAATAAAAATCATGCAATGAAATTTTGTCAAAAGATGTCATTAATGTATGCCCCCACTTTAAATTGGTTGCTATAACATCACTGTGAGCAATTTCTTTAAAGTAGCCAAACATTTTGCCTTAGACATGAGAGGTTTCGTTGGAAAACCCTATGCCAAGTCATATGTTTTCGATATAAGCTGCATCATAAAATAGGAAGGAAAGGTTGCCCCCACAAATACATAAGGGATCTATGGATTTGGGTTATTATGTCTTTGCTAAATTTTTTTCATAGAGCATGGAACTGTCATCATTCCCCAAATGCTCATAGAACTTGAAGAATGACACAAATAGAGCATAAACAAAGAAAAATCCTTTCAAGTCAACATGGAAAAGACCTAAATGTCTTGATGCCTTATGTCATCCACAAAAGGAAAAAATAAGAAAAATGAAAAAGATAAGAGAAAAGCTTTTAGGTCAACATGGAAGAGACCTAAATGTCTCAACACCTTGTGTCATCCCCAGAAGGAAAACACAAGACAAACAAAAAATGATAACGAAATATAGAAGAATGAAAGGTACATATAGAGGAATGCACAAAAAGAGAGAGGTACATCAAACAAAACATCATGGGGAATAACATTACACACATACAAAAATAAAATGTGAAAAGATAGAAGACTAGTAAGGCACATGTGAGTCAACCTAAAGTAGGTCGTCTGCATCCCAATCTCGGTCAGTATAAATGAAAGGAAAACAACTAGCCAAAGGGACAAGAGAAAGTTCCAAACTAGGAGAAGCACTAGGTTTGACACTCTTTTTAGGAGATTTGTCATTTAAGCTCTTAGAAGAAGAAAATAATGTCTTCAACTCATCATGCACTTGTTCATCAATCTTTGCAATGTCAAGTCATCATCTATATTTATCACAATAGGAGTTCAAATGAAAATTTCCATGGAATGTTCTTGTTTATGTTTTGGTGAAGGTATAGAGTCATCATGATTTGCTTCATGTAATTTCAAATTTTGATTTTCTATGTTGTTTTTGTCTTCTTGAGTTTGTAATATACGAGCAATAACACGTCATCTATGCCTATGCTCTCTAGCACTTCGATTGCATTTCAATCTATTGCCAATTTGCATTTGTGTAAGAGTGGGTTTTTCAATCATAGGTTCCTTCTCTTCCTTGGGAAGAATAGAAGAAATAGTTCTAATAGGTTGCTCAACCACTTTTTCTTTGACTTTGTAAAATTGTTTGACTCTAGGAGAGACAATGAGATTTTTTGTGTTATCTCGTGGTCTCTTGTAGGAAATTGTAGGAGGCTTGTCTCTAGGTTCTTGTATGTTTGGAAGGGTTCTTGGTTCAATCATTATTTCATGAAGGATAGGTGTTTTAGTCATAGGTTGAGGCATGTTTTAGAGGGATAATTCTGCTATTTTATTTGCTTTGAAATTTTTATATGATTTGAAAAATAAATCCTCATGAGGCTTAATAGGTTCCAAAGGCCCGGGACAAAAGAAATCTAGTGAAAAATTCCCTCGGGCTGAGGTGGGATTAAATCCACTATGACGCACAGTAAATATATCATTTCTGAATGGAAACTTCATATATTTATGCACAACTGAAGGAACAACATTCATGGAGCGAAGCCATGGATAGCCTAGCTTCACACAAAATTGGTCTGATTGCGGAATGATGGAGAGTGATACATTGAGTGTTTTCGGTCCAACCTTTAAAGGGAGATCTATTGAGCCTATCATAGGGAAAGAAAACCCATTATGCATCTTGATCCATGCTTTTAGTTTGTCATATATATCTTGCTATAGTTCATACACATATAAGAATTCTTCAGTGATCACATTCTCTCCACAAATGGGATCAATCAATATCTTATTAGTGGGATTATCATTGATTTGGCCAACTATGTAAAGAGGACCATCAGGTGCATGTTTAAGTATATCATTTTGTGAGAAAGTAGTGTGAAGAGGATTTTTAGTTGAGCCCTTACGAGGTCTAGCTTCAATGAATCTTACCATTTTAATCAGTTGTTCCTCATTGACATTTTTTGTATGCTCATCATCTATGTCTACATTCATCACGTCATTCTTAGTTTCACTAGCTTTTATAAATGCAATATTGTGCTTAGGCATTTTTAAAGATTTGTAAATTTTGATTAGGAAGGGCTATAAAATTATCAACTTGATCATTCACATCTCCAATTTGTAAATGATTAGAATTGATAAGGTCTTGCACATGATGTTTAAGATGTTTATAGTACTCTATACCATGTCCATTTTTTTAGTGGTAATGATAATAAGCATTCTTTTGAAAGCCTTTAGGAAATGGTATATTATGATCACACTCTCTAATAGGAGGTAATGTAAGCATGTTCTTGTTAACGAGCTGCAACATGATATTATGAAAGGTATCGAGTAAAGGAGTGAAATCTCTCTCTCGTTCCCCAAAAGGAGTTGTCGTCTTGATAGAAACCACTTGATTATTAGTTTGTTGACTTTTTTGAGGGGAATTCACTTGTAAAACTCCCTTATTCTATTTCTTGAAAGGTTGATAGCCATTTTGAGTTGTAGATTTAAATTTTTTAGTATGACTAGGGGGATTTGATGCAGGAGGATCCCGAGTGAACAAGTTATCTCCATCACCCAAAAAGAAATTTAGGTTTGGTTTTTAGTTTTTATTTGGTTTGGTGTTCACTAGCATTTCTCAACATCATAGAACTTCAAATCCAACAAAGAATTACAAGAATCAACTTCTTCTAGTTTGCAGTTTTGACACTCCATAGGCAACTTTGTAAAATTTAGTCCTAAAAATCCATAAGAGCTAGATCATAATCCTTTTGTAGAGGAATTCTTGGAGGTACCATGTTGAGTGTGCAAAAACAATTGAATTCATATCTTTCACTGTTTGGGAGAAATTAATGTGATAAATTTGTATTTTACTATCGAAAGTGTGTTGTCGGTTTACAAAAAGTTTAAATTCTCAAAATTTATGAGGGATAGAGAGAAATAGCTTTGTAGAGCACCTGAGGGAATCATCCCAAGCCTACTCACCATTTTTTTTATGAATCAAATAACTTTGATTTTCTCGCTTGTCGACACTCGATTATATCAAATTGGCATATTTAGTTTTTTTTTCTCCAAATTGTTGAAGGAACATTAATTCATGTTTATTAATCAAATTTTAAGATTGAAATAAAAAGAGTAAGAATATTCATGCTCGAAGCAATAAAATTAAAAAAAACCAAAAAGAGAAATGAAAGGTCACAACATAAGAGAAGGTTGGAAGTTAGCAGGAAGATTTAATTTGGTAGAAGAAGAAGAATTGATGGGGGCTATTGTTAAGGTTAGAAGGAAGATATATAATAATTAAATGCATATTTGATCAATAAAATAGAGAAATAAAACACATAGGAAAATTATAGTAGAAACAAGAAAACACAGAGAATTTAACATGGTTCACCCAATCTAGGCTACATCCACAAAACCACAGCCATCCAATGATTTTATTATCTAGTGTAAAAAATATTACAATCTTGCTAATAATTCCCTATTGCAACTCCCATCCCAACTACTTATAAAAAGATTTTTAGAAGCTTCCAGAATTAGGGTTTTACATAGTTAGTTTTTTCCTTTGTCGGTGATGAAGTGAAAAAATGGGAAAAAAAATTTATCAATGGCTGTGGCCCTCGAACCCCCACCCACGACTCAGCCTGACCCTCAACCTTAGAAAGGATACATGAAAAGTGTATAGTATAGCATGATTAGTTGCCACATACCAACAAAATCTCCTACTTGGAGACTGATCAGGCTCCACACCAAACAATCTCCCACTCGGAGACTAATCCTGGATGACACCACTGCACTTACAATTCCCACTAGAAATAAGCACCTTGGACCTTGTTGCACTGTTATACTTGAATTCAACCTTGAAGGCCAACCAAAGTTGAAGAGGAGGTCAACTTCTCCCTTGTCACCACCTTTGTAAACATATCCATTGGATTGGCATCTTTATGTACCTTTTCTAGCTTTACTTTTCCATCCTCCAACACCAGTCGAATGAAATGATATCTCAACTATATGTGTTTGGTTTTAAAGTGCAAGGAAGAATTCTTTGCAAGATGTATAACACTGTGGCTATTTGTAAATAAGTAATATTCAGCCTATTGTTTTCCCAACTCTTTCATGAAAAGTTGTAGCCATATCATCTCCTTTGTTGCCTCTATTACAACAACATACTTTTCCTCTATGGTGGATAAAGCAACCACCTTTTGCAACTGAGAAATCCAACACATTGCTATCCCACCAACTGTAAATAGATAACCTATGGTACTCTGCTTGGTATCAATATTCCCTATCAAATCTAAGTCAACATAGCCTTTTAAATCAGTATTAGAGCCCCCAAAACATAAAAATTTATTGGATGTACCTCTCAAATACCTGAGAATCCATTTTATCGCATTCCAATGCTCAACACCAGGATGACTCATATACCTGCTAACAACTCCTACAAATTTGCAATATCTAGTCTTGTGCATACCATGACATACATTAAACAACCTACAGCTGAAGCATATGGTACCTTGGACATTTTTTCTTCCTCCTCTTGTGTCTTTGGACACATCCTTAGTTAATTTAACATGAATGAGAAAAGGTGTGCTAACATCTTTTGCATTCTCCATATGAAATCTCTGCAACACCTTTTCAACATAATCGGCCTGAGATATTTTTTTTTTCTATTTTTCCTATCTTTTGTAATCTTCATACCAAGGATTTTCTTTGCTGCCCTCAAATCCTTCATAGAAAATGAATTTTCTAACTATTGTTGGAACTCCTTTATGTGATTCATGTTAGACCTTGCTACAAGCATATCATCAACATATAAACATAAAATAATGTAGCTATCATCATCTAACCTTTTAAAATAAACACAATGGTTTGAATTACACTGACTATAGCCATGCTTAACCATAAAGCTATCAAATTTAATATACCATTGCCAAGGTGCTTGCTTCGAGCCATATAAATTTTTCTTTAATTTGCACACTAATTTCTCCTAACCTTTGACCTCAAATCCCTATGGCTATTCCATGCATATTTCCTCTTCCAAATCACCATGGAGAAAGGCTATTGTAACATCAATCTGTTCTAAATGAAAATCTTTAGCAACCATAATACTTAAAATTGTACGAATAGAAGTCATTTTAACAACTAGAGAAAATATTTCATCAAAATCAATACCCTTTTTCTGTGCAAATCCCTTTACAACTAATCTGGATTTCAATCTTTTCTTACCTCTATCCTCCTCTTTCAGCCTATACACCCATTTGTTTGGTAAAGCTTTTTTACTTGTAGACAACTTGCATAATTCCCAAGTCTGATTTTTCAACAAGGAGTCCATTTCTTCTTCCATTCCATGCTCCTAGCACTAAACCTTGGTGTCCACCTACATAGCTTCATTATAACATCCTAGTTCAACAACATCAGTTAATAAAATAGAATACAAAGAGGGGGAAATTTTTTTGGAGGTCTACTTATCCTTGAAGATCATCTAACATTCACTAGAGTTTGTGGTATTTGTTGTTGTTATTGCTACAGAGCATGAGGAACCACTGGAACATCACTATTTGGTGTATCATCCAACACTACATAATCATTTTCTTTCTTCTCATGCTACTACAACTAATCTTTGTACAACACTTTGTTAATGAATATGACATCCCTGCTTCTCACAATTTTTTAATTTTCAAAATCTCAAAGCCTATAACCAAATTCATCAATTCCATATCCAACAACTCCTGCATTCATTTTTATTTAACATTTTAAAATTACAAAAACATATTTTGGGTAGTGGGGCTACGTATAATGAGGTATTAAAATTAAAATGCATAGATCTTAGAAAAAATATGAGGGAGCTTAGTCAAGAAAAAAGAGATCTTGAAGGGTCACACAACATACAAAGAGACTGTATTAATTTAAAATTCCTGCTAGTTAAATGTAATTTAAAAAAAAGAAAAGAAATGAGAATGTGAGGGGGAATGACAAAGGAGGGAAATAATGGGTTGCTTTGACCACACAAGATGGAATATGAAGGAAATAAGGCATAACAAATGACGTTTGTTTGCATATCAATAAAATCGTAGGCTACAACTATAGAAATAATCAAATATTTGCAAACAGGAACATAAAATGGGGTGCACATATTATGGTGTGCATATAATAAAATTGAAGGCAGTGTAAATCTCAGGAGGTGTGGGAATAAGAAGAGAAGGTTGTTGTTCCCAAACTGAGAAATAAAATTAATGTTACCTTGTAATTATTTTTGATTGAGTTGTTGAATTGCTACAATGAGATTTCATTTTGTAGTTTGTGAATTGGTTAGTTGAGAGAGGCGAGTTTTCCTCTACGTCAATTGGTATCAAAGTTGGTTGTCTTGAGAGTGGAGAGGATTCACCAAGACCTACAAGTTTGTGTGAACAAATTGCCGACCATGAGGCAGTTCACACTGAGATGAAAGTGTGTGAAGCAATTGAGAAGAATCTCATGAGAGCTATTGTAGGTGTGTGAAGAATACTGAGCATCAAGAGAGAGAGCTTGAAGTTGTGATGAAATATGTTTTGAAGATTGAGAGTGATTGTAGTAGGAAAGATGGGTTGGGTAGTGAAGAGACTCGTGTAGATACTATTTTGGGAGTAGTATTGGAATGATGTGGAGGATGAAATATGTGAAGCAATGGAAAATATTGTTCAATGGAAAGTGAAAAAGAGTGTTGAAAAGAGAGAGAAAAGTGGTGAACAAGAGCGAGAAGAAGAACGAGGATATCAGCTTGAAATGGAAAAAGGAAGATGTAGCCCCTACCAAAATATATGAAGAAGTAACAACTGAGACATGCCATGAGGAAGGCATGACGAGATACAAAGAAAAGATAGAGGTGAGTAGTGAAGAGGTCACAGTGGATGGCGAAAAGGACTTGTTAGCACATTTACTGACAATTGAGGAAGAATGGTTGATGAAGCTCATTGGTACAGTAAATAAAGAAGAGCAAAAAGTTGTTGACGAGGAGGTGGAAGATGTCGTTGTGGAATTCGACGTTGCAGTTACGAATATGAATGAAGTAAAACAATTATATGATGTTATTGCATTTTTAGATGAAATGAAGGAAAGCGACATGAGAAAAGAGCAAAAGCATGTAGTGGATGTTCCATATTTGCTTATAGAAATAGTAGAAGACATTGTAGGTTGCTTTTGGTGGAGGTGGGTGGTTAGAGGTGTGTTTGAACCCATGGAAGAGAAGAGGAGTGTGGAGATAATTTGGTGGAGGAGGTTAGGCTTTGGTTGACATAAGTCCATAAGGGGGAAAGGGAGAAGGATGCAAATTTGTTGGAGGGTAGCGGTGCATGCTCCAACATGATGTTGGAAAAGGAAAAAGAAAGATAGATTTTTAGCACTTGGACAACAAAGGAGTTTGTTGCAGGTTGATAGCAACCTAGAAAAGTAGTGCAACTACTCAACTAAATCATTATGATTCTATGCTCACAATCTTTATACCTGATGTGTCTAATGCATAAGCATCTCGGGAAAACAAGCTATTTGCATCACCCAAAAACATTTTTTAGTTTTTTTTTTCAATTTTGATTTGGTTTGGTGTTCACTAGCATTTATCAACATCACAAAACTTCAAATTCAACAAAGAATTGCATGAATCAACTTTCGTTGGTTTGCAATTTTGACACTCCATAGACAACTTTATAAAATTTATTCTTAAAAATCCATAAGTGCTAGAGTAGAATCATTTTGTAGAGGAATTCTTGGAGGTACCATGTTGAGTGTGAAAAAAGAATTGAAGTCATATCTTTCATCGTTTGGGAGAAATTAATATGAGAAATTTGTATTTTATTATCGGAAGTGTGTTTTCAGTTTACAAAACGTTTAAATTCTCAAAATTTATGAGGACTAGAGAGAAATCACTTTCAAGAGGACAAAAGCACATCATCCCAAGCCCACTCGCCAATGTTTGCATGAATCAAAGAACTTTGATTTTCTCACCTATCGACACTCGATTATGTCAAAATGGCTTTTTTTTTTTTCTCCAAATTGTTGAAGCAACATCAATTCATGTTTATTAATTAATTTTTTAGATTGAAATAAAAAGAGTAATAATTGTAAACACATAAAAATGACCCAAGCCTGCAAGCTCTATTTTACCACTTTCGTCCTAGCATAATTATGACATTTAATTATGTCCTTGGTTCACTTCCTACTATTAATTAAATAATACATTATTATTTAATTAATTCATATCTCTTTTATTCTTCATGATTATTAAATAAATAAATTATATTTATTTATTCAATACATCACTAAGGGTCTATTGTCCTCTTACAATTAAATAAATTTCATAATTTATTTAATTACCTTTATTCATTTATGTCTTCTCGATTATTAAAAAAATGAAATTTATTTATTTAATATGTCACTAATTCTTATAGTTAAATGAATTTATTAATTTATTTTTAAATTATTGGTCATTATCCCCTAAATTAAATAATTATCTTTAAATTATTTAATTGCTAAATTTAACATTTCTCTCATTTTAGATAAATTAATCATTTAAAACGATTTCACATTCTTGACTCACTTCATTTTAGTAAATAATCTAAAAAATCAATTATTTATTGTCACACAAAATCCATATTTTGAATTTATTTAATTCAAAATCGTAATCTTCTTCCAAAAATCAAGTAATTGAGCAAATTCTTGATTTTTCAAATCTAATTTTCAGTACAACTCTTATCTTCTTGATTTTTTGAATCTCATAAATCAAGCAGTCTTTATCTTCTTGATTTTTTGAATCTCATAAATCAAGCAGTCTTTATCTTCTTGATTTTTGAAAATCTTATCTTTTTGATTAATTGTCACATGGAATCTCGTCCACTGATTTTATGCTTTCATTAACTTTCAATCTCATCCATCCGTCCAAAATTGCATTTTCTATAAAATGCCAATTTTGCTCACATTTTCAACTACTCACACTCATGCTTATATGTCGCAACATTTATTTTCATACTTTATTTCACTAAGCCTTAGGAATTTCTTGGCATAGTCATTGGTCATAGTCATAGGCATAGTCATCAAATCTTTCAAAGCTTGTTTAGTACATTGGCATAGTCAAGGATTGATCAAACACTCGATTTGAGGGCAACATTTGCAACAAGTTAGAAGGTGCTATGGAGGTGAATCATGGAAGCTTCATCGACAATATGGTATAATCATTTTATTTGTTTTAGCTTACATTGTACTCGATAGTTCTTTGGGTTTCATTTATTATTTAAAATAATCATGCTAGCCTTTACCTAAAATTTAACCCATTGAAACATTGGTGAACCCGACGTCTTCATCTTTTTGTTTTACGTACGTATTTTTTGTCCTTTGTCATTTTTTTAGGCATAGGTACGAAACACCACATTTGTTTTTTTTTAACCTCATCTGATGTGTCACGAGGCATTTGAAGGTTAAAATGATGCAATCGCTTTAAGGTGATGCATACACAGTCCAAAAAGTAGCATTTGAAATACCGAGACACATTTGAAGCTTAAATCGCCGCATATGCTTGTTAGACCAAAATGTGGGACCATGATGCATTTAACACACACAGAGACACATTCCCTCTACTGTGATGCATTTGCCTAGTAACTTTTTCTTCATTTTTATATTCAAGTTTTTATGTTTCCTATTCTTTTTTAGTTGGCATTCTTGTTTTTTGTTCTACATTCTACCTTGCATAGGTTTTTAGTGTTACTAATCTTTGTTTGTAGCATGTGGCAGTTACTTTTTGTGGGCCAAAGAATTTTTCTATGAGACTCCTAACGTGTGATTTTTCAGTTTTGAGTGTCCAAGATTCATTCTAAAACATTATGCTTGTTATTTTTAGATTAAAACACATTTCCTTTTGGTGCACTTAAAATTAACATGTCTTCCATATTGTCTGATTGTGTTTGAAAGTGGTAGGAGAATATGCTCTCACCTTGTGCAAACTAGGTGATCAGAAAGCTAGATCCACTTTGTCCTTGTGTAACCCTGATGCAACAACCGAAGTATCCTCTCCCCTTGTGCAGTAATGCGATCCTGGGTGTAAAAGAAATGATTATTGCCTCTAGAAATTGGGCCTTCTTGGGGATTTCATCACCTCAATGCAACTCAAATTGGAAACAGAGCTAAATCTAAGCTACCCCTGACTGGTATATAAATGTGAATCTTAAGGGAAAGCCTAAGATTACGAGTGTGGATGTGTCATACAGACCAAGTAGTTCTCCCCAAAACCCTATTGAGCTTAACCTCTTCACGCTGGAGTGCCTCCTAAATTGAGATCAATCTTGCACCCCATGTATGGCCACTCGAATAGGGGTCCCAAATTAAAAAATCTTGTTTAATAAGCCCAAAATCTTCTATTTTCTAGTACAACATCGGTTGGTGTAAAGCCTTCCACGTCTTTGCAGTCTTTAGTAGAGGTGATCAATCTACCATGGTAGTTTCATGGGGGTTGGAAGCTTGGTTGGCCTGAGAAGAGAGTGCACTGTAAGGGGGATCCTGTGTAGCCAAGCTTCTAGATTCACATGCTATTGATATGCAGTTGGGGAAACCCATGTGGAGTCTAGTGAATACTGTACTGGCCTAACCTAAGATCATGCTTATTCTCTTGTGTGCTTGTTTACTTTTCAAAACATCATTCTTGCCAAGTGTTTGATGGTTACTTAAACAAAAAAAACAACACCCAAACACCTAGAAACAAATTATTAAACTTTCAACAATTCAGGTTTTTGACTACAAACATAAAAAAATTGACTTTTTTGCATTTTGCACCACATTTGACAAACTGTAATCACTCTACTGAACTGCATTTGAAAGCCTTTGAAATGCATCTGCTCTGTTAAACCACATTTGATACTCAAAACACCACATTTTCCTATATTGAAACACATTTTCCTTCTGTAAAGCTGCATCTGAAATACTGAACCGCATTTTCCATCTCTAAAGCTGCATTTGAAAAACTGAATTGCATTTGAAATTTCTAGAGCCACATTCAATAACTGAAATGCATTCATGACCTAAAACAACACATTTTCCTAGATATACAATACACCCTATTGCAGACTAGAATTCAAGTCCACATATCTTAGCATACTATCAAAACATCTTTTGCAAAGGTCTCTTTTTGAAACCAGAATCGTAATTGCTCAAAACATCCTTCATTTACATTCATTATCTTGCATCTTAACCATAAGTTTAAAATTTCCAAGCTTTTAGTTACATTCCCTAGGTATCATAATCATCATTTTTAGCATAAATTTGTCCTTAGGTTTCATTTTGGAAAACTTTGGATTAGGCCAAACCTCCACACTTTGCAGAAACCATTATTTTCAAAATTAGGTTATCTTGGGACTTAGTCATTATTCCTCTTTTTGGTCATTGCCATTTTGTGAGAACCTCCAACTCAACATTCTAGTTAGGCAGGCTCACTCGTCATTTTGACCTTGTCATTTAATCCCCTTATCAAGTCCTTTGATAACCAAAATTGGGACATAAGTCAAGCTTAGAGTGGTTAGGCAAACCTTTCTCCAAATATTGTCTAAACTTAGTCCTCATTTTAAACTTAGACTTTATATTGTCCAAACTTAGTCCTCATTTTGAACCTAGACTTTATACTAATAATTTTAGTCCTTAGTCAACATTGTCATCTTAGTCCTCATTTGACACTTTGGCCTTAACAACCTTGTCAATTTCCATCAATCATTTCTTTAGTCATCACCTTGCATTGTCATCCTCTATCACAAAAAAATATTAAGAAAAATAGGCTAGTATCATGCTTTCATTTAGTCCTCATCAAATAGCCCTTTTGAACCCTTCTTACGTAAGGATGAATATGGACGAATACTTGAGGAAAACCTAGAGGTAGTAGTGCAAGATCCATAAGAGGCTCATTTCATAGAAAAAATGGTCTTATATGACAAAGACAAATATTTAGCCATACTTTTAAGTCAAGGAGCCAAATTACCTCGTGGGTTCGACATTAATACTTTGAGACCAACATCTCCTGACCATAATGTCAATAACAAGAATATCATGTTCAATAGTGGTCAACCTCCAAACAACACAAGCAATACCTTTTTTGATGCTACCTCACAAAATTTCATAACGACTATGAATGCTACATCCAACATTCCAAACAACTCTAATTCAATAAACACTACATCCATTGGAGGAACATAATCTATCACATTTCCCACCATATCCACAATATCGTCACAATTGGATAGAGCCACCTTGGGTCCTCAACAATGTGGGAAAGTTATTCAAATCCTCTCTTTACCACTATGGTAAATTCCATGGGGGCATCATCAAGCCATAAAAATCCTCCATTGACAACTACATCTAGTACCATGAGTACATCTTCATCATATCCTCTCATTGGTACCTCACATAATCCTTTGGGTGGAGGTATACAATGTATCTTTATTCAAGGACCAAAACAAAATGTTAACACATCAACACAGTCTTTCCATCACCTCCCAAGGACAAAATACGATCGTTCCCCTTGTACAAACCCAACAATTTGGACAAGGTAGTCAAAACACACAACCTATGGCATCATTCACACATCAAAATATTCATGATTTAAATAATCCCCAAATATCAACCCAAATGGCTAGGGGACACATCTTGACATACTCATCCCATATCCATACCCACCAACATGTCCCTAATGCAAACTTTCAATACCAACAACACACAAATTAGAACACATCATACATGTCACAACAATAGGTACCTCAACAACACACCAACATCCACTCACAACAAATGGGGACCCATGGTATACCAATCAATCCAATGTATGGAGCCACAAATGACCCTATAATTGATGCCTTGCAAGCAAAGCTGATGGGTGTAGAGAAGACCATAGAAAATATTCAAATATATACTAGGAAATCAAAAGTGTCATACAATTTATTTGTATATCCCTTTGAAATGAACTTATACATGCCACCATTTCCCCTGGGATATGTGCCACCAAATTTTACCAAATACAAAGGAAAGACAAACCCTATCGAACATGTTCGAGAATTCACAACCAACTGTATGGACGTCGCATGGGTAAGTGCACCAAGATGGTTCCCAAAAAAGGGGCTTAAGTGGCCACTTTTTTTCTGAAATCAGGAAATACTGACCTTGGATGTGAAATTGAGAATAGCTACACTCAAAATTTTTTGATGGAACAAAAACAAGGACTGCAGTGCTCCGAGTCTACTTTCTAAACTACTAATTTATTTTGAAAATGGTTGAGATTAAGGGGTTCAAAAGAGGGACACACACAAATTGCTGTTGTTTCATTAAAACATAACATAGCAACTCTTGTGTGACCTCGAAAGCACTATGGACTTTTTTAGTATTTTTAAAATCAATTCGG